>BCLH01002315.1:42009-54900 GCA_001602315.1 Zoysia pacifica | reverse complement strand
AAAGCATTGCCGAGGATCAGGTTTGTGGAGCTGAGACAGAAGCTGGGCATCATCAATATACAACAGGATTAAGGGGGTGATTTGTTAGTTCGTTTTAAACTTTATTTCATTCCTAGCTGCATTTAGTTCTAATCCTGTTGTGTAACGGTTTTGACCGTATTTAGCGCGTAGAACCGTGTGCCTGGACGGAGATGTGCCCAGTCCGGGACGTGGCCGCGTGAGTTGTGTGTGATCACCACCATCGCATGTTCGTCGTGCATGTCGCTTGGCATGGCGGAAAAGCTGGATCGAGCAACGTTCGTGTGATGGTGGGGGACGGCCTCAGGCCATGTATCTGCATTATACAGAGCATGAAGAAAATCTGAAAAAGCTGCGATGGTTGTGCAGCGCATATCCCTGTGTCATTCTCCAGTTCATCGTGTGTGTAGTGTGTGCGCCTGGCGATCGTGCTCCAGCGTTCACCGGCGTTCCAGTCAGCAGCAGGGGCTCGACGGCCGCCGTCGGTTCCAACAGGCTCTAGGATCAGTGCTCGTCTTGGAAAAGAGCTCATCGATGGCTGAGAAGACAAGAAGCTCAGCTTCCTCCCGACCAGCCTCCCAGGTGCAGTACTTTTGACATTGAATGTATTTGCTCACTTGAGGCAGGCATGTCTCCTCGCCGAGGCCTGAGCGCTCGAGAAGGCGAGTCATGAACCGGACGCTGCGCTCAGTTAAGTGGGACATTTGGCGTGCATACTCGATAAAAGTGGCAGACGGAATACGATAGCTGTGCGTGCCGCGGAAGCAGCCATAGTCAATGAGGTACACCGGGCGCAGGCGCCGACGCTGCGTGATGTAGAGAATCACTAAGTTGATCAAGAACACCCCAATCAGCAATATGTGGGCAGGATTGTTGAGGGCATGGATTCGATCGTAGAAATCAACAAGCTTGGATCTTGCAACCACAATGAGGGATACAGTGGCGAATGAGACAATGAGTACTGGCAGGAAGTTGTCTATGATCTTCCTTGCTACAATACTTTTGAGGCACTTGTGAATGGTCGAGGAACTCATGATTGGGTGTACGCCTAAGCAAAATATTGTCCAGCTGCAGATGGAGTGGATTGGAGTGGCCAAAGCGTCGCACCATTGCACCATTTAAAATGGCAGAACAAATGCTGTGACACTGTATGCAAACTGGCCACCAAAAAGTTGGTTTACGGTTAGTTG
The DNA here is from genome assembly GCA_001602315.1 of Zoysia pacifica. Taxonomy (NCBI): domain Eukaryota; kingdom Viridiplantae; phylum Streptophyta; class Magnoliopsida; order Poales; family Poaceae; genus Zoysia; species Zoysia pacifica. Next base: position 53,692 of record BCLH01002315.1, on the reverse strand, counting down.
CCAGCCATGACAAAAATATATCCACAGGTTTGCATTTTTTTTTGTGTGTGTTGTTATTCTTCCTCCTTTATGAATTAATGAATTATTTTGAACCATTGCAAGGTCAATTACTCTGTGGTTGCCATTGTCCTGATGATGGAGTTGAAGACCTTGTTTCATCTCTTCCAGATCACCTGGAGCGCTCGAGCAACACTGTTTGTGACAGAGTTGCAGAGTCCGTAAGTTTCCTAGCCGGGTCGCTGATGGTTGGTGGCACTTGATGATCATGGAAGATGTTCTGCCACATGGTTTTCCACCGTTGTTGTAAGAGAGTTATGATATTGATATTGCCAAGATTTAGCAATCGCATTGTTTAGCAATTTCTTTGAGATGTAATCATCAAGGGTGTAGAACTTAAATTTGTCTTGAGTTTCTTTGATATTTCAGTATCCTATTTATCATGGAGTTGTGTTCGAATTTTGAGCATTATTTTCAGGGCCACGTGTTGACAGTGCTCTTTTAGTTCTTTGAGAATTACTGAGAGCGATTCTGATTTAGCATGATAGTACAATCCCATAAGCTATATACATGCTTGTGCGCCGTTGTCCATTGTGGCTTGTATAGTTGTATCATGCATGAGGTCGTGTGCGGCAAGGTGGCCTCACGAAACAAACGAATCTACATGGAAAAACATGTCATGTTTCATAGTGTGGCTAAACATTCACAAGGAACTACGGCTAAAACGTTAAAAGAGCAATAGACAGATATCGTATGGCATCTCAAGAGAAAGACTTTTTATGTGTTCACCATAGCAAGTAGTATGGTCTGACTACTCTTAAAAGTGCTATATATCAATGGATGCTCTAGGTGTTTGTCTAGGGTGAACAAACTGAATGTAGGAAGCTGAGACCCCCTTTGAAAGGTAGGAATTTCACGGGAGACGGGTAAAATTCACATGTTACAATGGAGGCCTAAAAGATTTTGGGATATACTTCCTTTTCTTTTAACTAGAAGGACAAAGTACAATTTACTCTCCAAAACTTTTTTTTGTTTAGTTTACATCCCCTCCCCCCACCTCACACACACACAAAATACTATTTTTGTTAAATTTACCAATCTACCCAAAATATAATTTGTCATTTTTTTTCCATACACAAAACTCAATCTTAACATGGAATTTTTAGAAATGATATAGCACATCGTAACACGTCAAAAAAACATTACAGATTCTTTATCATTATTTTCATATAATTTTGTATCAAAGATTAATTTACTATTAAAATGCCCTCCCCTATTAAAATAATAATAATAATTCACAATGTATTTTTCTAATGTTTATGATGCATTTTATCTTCTTGTAAAAATTTGATTTTAAGATTACACTTGAGTATATAAAATAATAAAATTGTATAAATGGGTAAATTGAACAAAAATGACATTTTATGAGGGTAGCCAAAAAATAGTTTAACAGGCTATCTAGACTGGTTATACTTGAGCATAGCAAATTGTACTTTATCCTAACTGAAAAAAAATTGGTAGTAATACTATATTTAATGTAAACATAAAAAAATACCTAGTCAGAAAGCGACAGCGTTGTCAGTAGTGCATCTGACATCTGTGTAATCTCCAGGACTCGCTAATACAACAACCTCGACATTTTGAACATTTTTTTTTTAATTTGCCTCTATACATTGTAGACATTTTTATGATACCCTGGAATGTGTCTCGATTTTAGAGAGCCGATCTGAAAAACATTTGGAAAAAAAAGTGTGACACAAGGCACAGCATGTAACGTCATATCAAACTATCAAAATACAGACATTGTCATCACATAAATCTGACAAATGACATTTGCAACATGCGTTCTTTAACTCTAAAAATGGATGCTTCATTTACTTAGCTCACAGATTGACTAGTTACCAAGCCGGTAAGCTCCTCTTCCGTTAGCACCGAGGGGGCAACTTCAATCTTTTGTACCACAAAGCCAGCTTCCTGGCATGCCTCGTGCAAAAGCTCTACCTGTGCATCCCCATCTGGGCACAACACAACCACTGCACCACCACTGCCAGTGAACTTAGATGAGGCCCCCACACTGCGTGCTACATCCACCATCTTTATGTTCACTGACCCAAGCACATCATCTCCAAACATTTGCCTACAATAATACATCAAGTTACCACACATCCAAATTTTGAATATGCTTTATTGTACAGGCTATAATCTTACCTTCGCAGATCAAAGTTCCTATTCATAAGCCTCGCAAGTGCAGTATAATTCTTCTGCAACAAAGCCTTGTGACCATCAAGAGCCAACTGTGCTACTTCCTTCATAGATGATATTACAAACTCTTCACCATTAAGCCATCTTTGCCTAACAGTGCTGTGTACCTACCTTAAACAAAATAACAGTAGCCTTTTAGTTTAACAACATCCAAATCTTGATTGTAACAAGATTATATTTATACACAATTTTATTAAACATATTTAAATTTGTTGTAACCTTTCCAGAGTCGCTAGGATTCTCTGCATAGATGAGATACAGAGCAGGAAGCAAATTGATATCTAAAGGTGTGTATATGCCGTGGCCCAGCTTATCCATATGCTCCTTGCTAAAATCCTGAGATGTGAATATCGATTATTGAAACTCGATCAAATAAGTATTAGTAAGTATGAATAATCTTAGTGGCTAATACCGAACGCTTTACTAGCATACCATATAAACTAGTCCCCCATAAACCTGTGCTACTCGGTCTTGAAGTCCAGCAACAATTCCAAACTCCTTTTCAGCATCCAGAATCAGATTAGGCCTGATTTCAACTTTAATTAGATGTCTGACACCATAGAAATCAAGAAGGCAGCTTAAAGCAGCACAAATGATCGCACTAGAACCAGACAGCCCAGCCTACAGAACACAGTAGTCAAGATGATATACAGTTAATATCCAAGTCGTCAACATTTGAAGGAAATAATATAGGTATGACAACATGATTGTCAACGATATGCAACGGGATTAAACCAGGCAGAAAGGAAATCTTACCTGTCGGGGAATGTTAGTATCGTATGATAAGGTGAAATTTTTAGCTTTGAGACAGATATTGTTTTGGATACAGTGATTGTAAAAAACTTTACAGATAGCCATCAGCAACCGAGTACCGCCATAATATCCTTCACTCTGCAAGCGAGTCACCTAAAAAAAAGAGAAAAAAAGATAAATATCTGGTACAGGTATATGACTCCTATGAGTCTTATTGTATAGTCCATTTCCTATTCCAGTATTGAGTCATGTAATCTCTATATATTGCTGGAGCTATTGTTCAATAAAGGTCCTACTAATAACAATATCAACCCATGTATTTCTATCCAGAAAAAAAAATAATAACAGTAAAGGGAGAAGGGAAAAATATGTTATAAATAGTTAACTGCATCTACAGCAAGACCATGTGTCCCTGAGTACATTTCATGTTAACCAAAAAGGAGCCTGATTCAAGAGTTATGTGTCTCACACCTTCAACAAAAGTTCTTGGAAGGAAATTTTGCCTTAAGTACAATTGCTTATCAACTGGATTTTGGAATAAAAGGGCTGTTTCTGTTGATAACATTATAAGAACTTAGCAGTGCATGACAATATCATGGAACATTATTATCAGTGATCATACAATCAAAAAATTTCTCTCCACTATTTTTCTAAATTAAAGACTTCTCTCAACCTATATAATTTTATTTGATGTCCAAAGGACCAGAAAAAGGAGGAAAAGCCACAGGGACATACTATGCCATAACCATCCTCTCCGGAGTAAAATTAAATTCCAGAACACAATTGCTTCACCCATACAAGGATAATGTAATTTTGGAACTAGAAATGATTCTTAGGTAGTGCTGAACTAGTCAGCATGCATTACATGGTTGGATTAAAATCCTGTGGGACAGACATAACACACTTCTTCAAGTATCCCATTCCTTGACCTGTCAAGGATCGGCTATCATTTCAGCCCCAAGGGAATGAGATAAAAGTAAATAATACTCCCCCCGTCCCAATTTACTTGTCATCCTAGACAAGTTTCTGTGTGTCTAGGGAATGTTCAATGCATCTGGACACAATGTATGTCCAGATACATAGAATGTTCAATGAATCTAGTGAATAGACAGAATGACAAGTAAATTGGGACAGAGGGAGTAAGTATCACTGTTCCTACACTTGGGTCGAGCCTTGGAGGTGGTGAGGTAAACACTGGTGTGAGGATCCGCGAATGTCGACTGTCGTCACTGCTGTGTGTGTGCCTTACAGTCCACTACCAAGGATCCCGATCAGTAATCACTGTGGCTACTTGAGTATTAGGAGATGTTATGTGCGCTAGGATGGTCCCACCTATGGGCTACTATCCTTTCCCTATTCTCTCAATTAAGATAATCTTTTCTTTTAAATAGGATCTCTAGTTTGTGGAGGTCCTTTAATTTTGGAGTTAATATAGGATCTATAGTTAGCCGTAGAGGCTATAAATAAGTGTAATCACGGATTGAATAAATTAGGCAATAGAACAGAAGAAGTCTGTTCTAAGGCTTCCCCTGCGCTTTCAGCCCTTTAGGGGTGCGTGGTGCTCACGGCGCCAGCTCTCTTGTCCTCCCGGAACAACGACCCTAACAATCTGGTATTCAAAGATGCCAGGTCCTCCTTCCACCACGGCCCTGCCGCCACCCTTCACCTGGGCACCGGCCCCCCACTCGTGGAAGCCGGCCTCCGCCTGGGCACCGAACCCCAACCCAGTGCTGACCCTCACCTGGGTGCCGACCCCCACCTGGACGCCGACCCCCACCTCGGTGTCGACCCCCACCTGGACGCTGGATGCGCCCATGGACGTTGCCATGAGGCTGGATGACTTGGTCAAGGTGATCAACGAACTGACTCGCACTGTCGCCGACATATGCGCTCGTCTCTCCAACTTGGGAAATCAGGAGACGCCACCATCGACGCCCGTTGTCACCCTTTCACCTATGTTTTCATATGAGATGCAAGGCTACGCCACGATGGGGCTGCCACCGCCGAGCGCGCCGAGCAGCCCCAACACCGTAGCAGCAGACGCCGTCGCAGCTGTCGTGAGCCTTCCCGCCGTCCCAGTCATGCAGGACTACGACACGACGGAGGGTGATGTGGTCACGGGCTCGGGCAGCCTGCCGATGGACTTGGCCACGAACTCGATTGGCCTGCCGCTGCTAGGCATCGTCCAGGCACCACACCACCCCGACTAGACCTAGTGCATCCACAAGCTACTGTCGGGCAACAAGTGACGACCCTACGACGTCCACCACCGCGCCGGCCACCAGACCTCGGCGGAGGCCTCGGCGCTCGCAGCCATCGCCGGCCCTCCACTCGTCAAGGCGCTCGGCACGCTTATCATCTCCGGCACTAAATCCAAGATCGACAATGCCTTCCGCAACCTCTCTGCGGTTGAGGTTGACACTGCCACGCACCTCAACCTGCTGGACATCGACCCTAGTGGCCACCTCGGGCGCCTTGGGATCTAGGCCGAGAGCACCCTCAAAAAGCTCGAGGAGGATAGGAGGTCCACGGCGACGGCTACTGACAAGGAAGCCAGCCAAGCCGGTGGTCATCCACCCATACCACCACCGACAGCCCCAGATTGAGGAAGGCCTCCTACCTGAACTGCAGCTCGAGGACGAGCTGCTCGCCAAGGGGGAGAGAAATGTTATGTGCGCCAGGATGGTCTCACCTAAGGGCTACTATCCTTTCCCTATTTTCTCTCAATTAGAATAATCTTTCCTTTTAGATAAGATCTCTAGTTTGTGGAGGTACTTTAATTTAGGAGTCGAGTGGATAGGATCAGATCCTTTAATATAGGATCCATATCCATAGTTAGCCATAGAAGCTATAAATAAGTGTAATCAGGGATTGAAGAAATTAAGCAATAGAACAGAAGAAGTCTGTTCTGGGGCTTCCCCTGCGCCTCCAGCCCTTTAGGGGCGCCGTGGTGCTCACGACGCCTGCACTCTTGTCCTCCCCGAACAACGACCCTAACAAACAAGTAACTAAATACTCTCTATTTTTAAATTGATGTTGTTAGGATAACAATTCTAGTTCAAAACTGAAAAATTTGCTGTCGGCAACAATTTAAGAACTGGGAATTATTCTTTTTCATGACATGAATTATCCTTTTTGCTACTAAAAGGTGCCCGCTATGGAACAATAAAAGTTGCTGTCGTGTCAAATTAGCTAGGATGACGAAGAATAAGCAGCGTCCAACCACCTCAGTGCACATGTCAAATCTTTCAATCAGCGAATAGATAGATAGATCCTTACGAGGTTGACGAGGGAGGGGAAGGCAACAAGGTCGTGGTGCTGGTGCGGCTGGATGAGCAGCTCCGGCGATGGGCGCAGGCGGACAGTGGCAAAGAAGTTGGAGATGGTGAAGGAGAGCGCCCTGCCGCCGTACACATCGCTGGGGTTGCCCAAGAGACCCACTCGCGCGTACGCCCGCCGCTCCACCACCACCTCTTCCGCCGCCATGCCCCTTTGATCTCTGTCCTAGCAACGAATATGATTGATTAATTATTGCCATCAATGTTTTTTCATGTCCTGTCAACAAAGAGGACTAATGGATTTAAATCAAATGACTAAATTATTGCAATTTGTGTTTTGGGCATATTTTGACTGACCTGTCCATAAGTGAGGCACTGTTACACAAGCTGAGAGCATGGACAATATAGAGTTTCCTTGTGAACTACTGTTTGCAGTAATGTTCTATTATTATAAGAGACAGGTCAAGTGATTTAAAGGTCAAAAATTTAACCAAATATTATTATAAGTTCGATTACAATAGCAATGTCATTAACAACAGTCACAACATCATAGCTGCAGCAATAGCATTAGCAATAAAATTGGGCAAATGAATTTCATTTGCCGCAACCTTTGCAACTTCTCCGCCTAAAACATACAGGAGCTACTAGTAACATTAGCAATAAAATTGAGCTAACAACTACATGTGAATTTGCGCTGCATAAAACATTCATATAGCAAATTTGATAAGCACCATAGGTCATTCTTCCTTTCTTTCTAGTAACTAGGGGTGGAGACGGAACGAAAAAATTCCCGTTCCATTCAAAACTGAATCTCATTTTTATCCCGATCATTTCCGAAATGTTCGGAATTGCTCGGGATCGGAATGAAAATGAGCTGAGGATGGTCAGAATTGGGATCGTTAATGAGTTAGGCAATTTACCGATCCTATTTCAGGTTCCCATATTTCATTCGGAACACTGCCATATTTTACCCGAATTCAAACAAATCGGAATAGCCCACCCCGACACAGCCCACAGTCCCCATTCACAATGTTGCCGTTGCTTGGGATGCATCTTCAACTCGTGCAGGGGCGTCGCGTCGGGGTGGATTTGGGGAGCCGCGCAATGGACCCCGGGGACATGGGCGGCGGCTCCTAGAGGTTCATGGGCATGCAATGGCCACACCACAGTGGTGCAGACGGTGGGGGCTACGGTAGTAAAAAGAAGCGCGTACCTCGATCTGGTGCAGAAGGTCGGTCCCTGTGTTGGCTACGATGCGGACGTCGCCGATGGCTCCTAAGGAACGCCGGTGCGCCGATCTGCTGCGTCGCGACGATAAATCGAGGCGGTGCGAGGCGCTTCGGCGTGCGGATCTGCTTCGTCAAGCTCCCGGGGGCGGCGCGAGACGGCGTGCAGAAGGCGCGACGAGGGACGGTGCCGGCGCGGTGGCGGACGGCCGTCCCGTGAGGTGCACGGGCTGGGGTCCTGAGGAGACTCGGTGAGGATAGAAGTGGGAGAAACGATCGATTCTTTCCTGTACACGGGGTTGGACGGAGTCGCGGGCCTCGCGGCCGAGAGAAACGACGCTCCCGTTGTTTCGGAGATTACGCAGAGCAGAACACCACTCAGGTCCGTTTGGAACGCAGCGATGAATTTTACGTAAATTTTACAGAAATTAGTTTAATTTTATAAAAGTAACAGAAAAATTTAAAAAACTTTTCCATTCTAAACCAGGCCTCACTGTGTATATAAAATCTAATTATAGTCCGATCCAAATACAGCCCAAGCATGCAGGTGATTCTCTTCTGCTTTGTGCCATAGAAATGAGGGGTAAGAAACACAGGAGAATCTCTTCATTGGTGCCAAGTTATTAGCAGGGGTAAGGGTGTTAAAAAGTTTTGGCATGTGGATTTTTTTTACAAATTATTTCAGTTTTTAATAAATTTTAGTTAAAAATAATAGAATTTTGAGTTATCTTAATTCATTCACCCTCAAATTTTTAGTTCATTTTCTTCGCCCCGTTTTCACCCCTAAGCAAGGGGTCACCCTCTAGTTTTCATCACGTGTGCAGTGCAGCAGCAACATAGAGAAACGGTTAAAGATGGTAACAAGCCCCAAACCTGATATCCAATTGGTATATCACATCTCCGATACACAATAAATACCCGATATATAAAAAAATACGTATTTTTATTAGATATAAGTATATAAAATATTATATCACATAGATTATTTTTATATTTTTTATCTAATATGTCACATTTTATTCAAATTTGTATTAGTTTAACTTATTATGTGTCAAAAAATTGAATAGTTATAGTAAATATATACCATAAATATATATAAAACAATTAATTATAATTGTAGTCATATCTTTAATGGATATCTGAGATCCGTAAAATACTCCGTGGGTATAGGTAAAAAAAAATTTACCTGATAGTTAAATAGCTATAGATTAAAAAAAACAAAACCCGATGAATATATACCCGTTGCCATTTCTAGAAACGGTTCATTAGCTACTTTCTTTCTAGGCTTTGTTCGGGTACGCCCACCAAGAATTGAACCAGTGCGACAACAACCACTCGCTTCCTCGGGGTTTACGCTGCAAATGATCTTCTTCCTACTAGGGGAGGAGCTCGGCCTCGATCATTCTGAAACTGTCCAACATATTTCATCTCGCGCCACTCCAAACCTCAAGGGCCTCCGTTTGCTTTGGGAGCAGGTGGTGAATCCTTCCTGCTATACTGCAATGGCCACACCAGAGTCAGTGACCTTGCTTCCATTCCCAAAAACTCCTTGTTCCCAGCAACAATAATGAGCAAAAACACCACCTGATATAAGACCAGACTTCAGGTGCACAAGAAACTAATTCCAAGTTGAAGGTCTTCTTCTTAACACTACAAGAAAAATGAGATTTAGTGACCAAGATACTTGGTAACTATAAGTCAAAAATTAGTCACAATTAATCTTTAGTCACCAAGAGACCTTGTTGGCATTGTGGTCGCTATAGCCCTGTCGCTACATATATTTAGTGACCAACATTTTAAACCTTGGTGACTATATATTAAGTGTTAGTGACCAATCATTTGTTGGTCACAATAGGTTTATAGTAACCAACATCTCTTTGGTTGCAAATAACTTATACTTACCGGGTAATTCACAATGACTAGAGAGTTATATTAACCAAAGTATCAGTGACCTTGGTGACTAAAAGGGTAAGGAACAATAAAAAAAAAATAAAAACCCATTGGTGCACTTATACCACTTGCTAAAATATGAAATAAAGAAATGCAGATCATCAAATTCCACAATACTTCTCATCTCATTGGCGCTGAAATAGATACAAAATTAGGCACATTCTTGAAAAAAGAAAGCTGCTGGTAGAGAACATCCAAATTCTCGATCGTTGATTCACTTGTCAACCTTGCTCAGTCATACATTGGATTGAAATATATACCATAAGATACAATAACCAAGTGTATTGATAAAAACGAGAAAGTAAAGTACAAGAAAGGATGATTTTGGCTTTCAACATCAGGACAAGGAACACTCTCTATAACTTGATGCATGTTCAGCTGCCCCTGATCATTGAATCAGGAACTCTGCAACACGTCCTGAAATAAAATCGACATGATAAAATCAACATAAATATCCCATGTTCAATCAGCTCTTCATAATGAACTAAGGCAAATATAGTATACAAACTCTAATAATGATATGGGTGAATAAAATGGTACAACTCAGCTCTCAATCAGCTCTTAATAATGAACTAAGGCGAATATAGTATGTTCAGAACAATATAAACTAGTACAAGTTTGAGAAAATGAACTGCCTCTAACTCACTTGAGGACATAGATGTTCGTCTATACCACTAGAGAAGAATGTAAAAGCCATCAAGAGTAACCAAAAAGTAGCAATAGTTACTTTTTACTATCTTTAATCCTTATAAAAGTATGACTTGGTGATGTTCGCCTTTCTACCATGCAGATATTTTAGCTGTCAGATCTTCATCCGACAGTTCCGATACTCAGTCAATCACTCTTCTTGTTGGAAGAGCTGAAAAGCATCAAATTATAGCTTGAAAAAAGCCTCCAACATTACCTCGACATAGTCGACTACTAGCTTCAGTAAGTGTCTGCACTATTTGATCTTTTACTTGTTGGCTAGATTGTTTCCACTTAAGGCAGCCATTTAGCAATGGCAAGAGATCTACTGATGAACAGTGCCTACAGAAAAAATCACAATTGTTAAAATTCAGGTGTATCATTATAAGGAAGAAGATGTTTGCAAAGTCGTGATGATCATGCTTCCTATAATGTCTCTTCCGCAAGGGAAACTACAATGCCTTCAAACAACAAACTGAACGAGATAAAAAACAGAAGCAACAAATTACTGTGTATGCAACATAGCTTCAATTCGCCCTACTTATATAGTTACATGGACTGCCTAGACTGCTGTGCAATGAACTTATTAAATCTTAAACATGTGAATGGAAAGAAATGAAAAACAGAAGCAACAAGTTGTTTTTGCAACTTAATGATGTTCAAGTCCTGTTCCTAGAGCCAACCGAATACTACTGAATGAATCTGAATAAAGTTTACATGCTTAACAAATTCTTACTCTATAAAAGTTATTACAGATTAGGTAAAGCTGTGAAGAAACTGAACATCAGGGCCTTTTTGAAGTTGATCCAATCATAACAAACTGATGCATAATGAGAAGCAAGACAGCAGTAAATCCTAAGCACTGTAACAGATGCCAAGGACAGCAAGAGCCTGCGTCGCAGGCTCGCAGCCATGAAGTAATATAAATTTATACAAGAAGTACATAAAGTACAAGCTTTCTACCTTGAAAGGACTGCTTTGTGTTTTCAAACTAAAAAAGTACAGGCTTAGTGAAGCAAATAACGAGCTGAATAGCTTGATGCACCATTTTCTTACCTCCAGATGATGAATCTGGGCCTGTTGAAGAGTGGCGTGTCAATTTCAAAACATTTTCATTGTAGAACAGAGATACTCAAGATTAGTGAGAGGGCTAAGAGATGAATCTGAAGTGACCAATATCAGGTCCTTTCACAGGAAGGAATTTAGTGATCTTTGGCTGTTCTCTTTTTCCAAACAATGATCCTTGGTCCATTTTCCCAATCTGTATGTAATTTTCAATATTGGTTTATTAGTGAATATTGCTATGCCTGGAAAACTAAAGCCTAAAATTAGGCAAGCTAAAGATATCGATGAGAACTGAAACAATACAAAAATGTTTTACATAAGCGCATGATACAAATGAGTCAAAAAAAGAAGAAGTGCATGATACAAATCTGAAATGCTCAATAAAACAGTGATAGATATGACAGTATATTTACCAGCATCACTGTTTTTACAGTTAGATACAAATAATTGGAACCATGGATCCTT
>BCLH01002315.1:0-40251 GCA_001602315.1 Zoysia pacifica | reverse complement strand
CCCCCCCCCCCCCCCCAAAAAAAAAAAGTGGGACACCATAGTACTACAAAATTACAAGGCGTTATCGATAATTGTTGGAGGAGCGGGCAACTTCTCAGCTGTAAGGGAATTAAAGAGAGGTGAAAAAACGTATTGTGTATAGAAAATAAGAAAGAAAAAGGTAGAGATAAGAAAATATATTCGGAAGTGAGAATGACATGTATTGTGGTAGGGGCGTTCCGAAAAAATTGGAGATCCTGTACAAAACGATAAATGGAACTTAAAATTCTAGTGCCAACTTTTTTGATCCTTTGCTTTTATCTTATTCTTTTGATTTTTTTATTAATATTTTCTAAGTTAATTTGTGGAAGATGGGCTTAGAACAATTAAAAACTAGACCAATTTGTATTCATTATAGACTATACTTCTAATACAATTTATAATTTGATTCGTGGAAGACACATCTTGTAAGTTGAAATAATTTCTAGACCAATTTGTGTTTATTATAAACTATACATTAGATTAATTAAATAAAACTATTAAAATAAAGTTTATAAATACAAATATATACTTAAAATACTTAAAATTTTGAGGCCTTATAATTTTGGGGGCCCTATGCTGTCGCACAGCCCGCACGGGCCTAGAGATGCCCCTGATTGTGGAAAAAAAATTGAATCATATAATGACAATTAAAAGTGAACGAAGTGAACATTGAAAATTTATTCAAATCCCAAAATGGTTTTTTTGTTGTTTGACAATCCTTTGGCGAGACTACAAATGCTTACATTTATGAACAAATTTCAAATCCTTAGATAAATTACCAAAGGAATTTCTTAATGATTTGTAATGGACAACACACTTGCACAGCAAATTTAATAAAACAAGATAGGTTTAGGTAAAAATAAATACCCCTTCCATTCCAAAATAATTGTCATTCTGGCTCTAGCTAGGAGATTAAAGAGCGATGAAAAAGTTGTGATACACAGGAAATAAAGAGGAGAGAAAGGTGTAGAGATGTTGTGAAGGGAGAGGTGTATTGGAAAGTGTGAATAAAACACAATAAATTTTATCTAAATTGGAACAGAGAAAGTAGTATACTCCATCAAAATTAAGTTGTTACCATTGACTTCTAACATCATTGTGACCATTTGTATTATTCAAAAAATAGTTGAAATGCGAAAAATTGTGATTCAAATAAATTTAATAATAAAGCAAATTATAATAAAATGTGTGATATTTGTCAAAAAAATTTTAATAAAATAAATAATAAAAATTGATATTAAAAATTAACAGTACTAACAGCTCAGATAGTGCATGCAGAGTAATACGGATGTCGTTAGTGCACACCGTAAGCAGTTAGCGGTTGTGCGGCACCATCAATCGGTCACTCGGTCGCTTTCATTTCTTTGATTAGCAAGTTGAGGAAAACCATTCGTGTCAAAATTCAAACACCACCAATTTCCCCTAATAACTGTAGCTCTCTATCACAGGAGTAGTACTACTACAAGATAAAGATGGAATTGATACCTGCTTCTAGGCAGTGCTATCATCATAATAGACTATAGGCTATAGATCAAGTTGCACTAGATCATCAATGAGAAACATGATTTACTTGTCCAGACTGTCCGACCAGTTCATCAAAAGTAGTAATCTCATAGCAATAAACCATCTAGAAGTAGCAACTAATTCCGTAACAGAAATGGCGCCCATGTCCTGTGTGCCCTTACGGGAAGGGAAGTAGTAGGACTATTAGGTCTCCTTTGCAACACACGAATTTCACAAAAATTTTATAAAAGTTAATTTAATTTAAAAAAATATAAAAAACAAAAAAAATTCTCACTTTTCAAAAGAGGCCCCTAGTGGTTTACAAGAGACGATGAAGAAACTGTACCTAAACTTCTGTTGCTGCTGCCACAGTCACTTTGCCGTGAATTAAGATAACTGCACTACGGCCGTGCTTCACCCACCGCCAACATGCATCTATCTTGTCTTTGTTGGAAATTCAGATAAGTATTCGTACACGGTATATATATATTAAAAGTCATATCAGCCTTTTTTTTAGAAGAAAGTCAGATAGATTCCTGTTAATTAAGCCTTTAAGTGATGGCATCATAAGTGCCGGTTAGTATCCTGTCTGGTCCATAATTCTTTGCTGGTGCCTGAATCTTCCCATGCACTCAGGTTGTTGATGCCATTGAGCTCATACAGACTGGAGACGTACGGCGTTGCCTCGCGCTGCGATAGGTGGTTATTAGTAGTTCTGCATGTGTCCTAGCATATCGCGTCAAACTACAGGATAACCTGTGAAGGCGTTTTTCGGAATCCCCCAAAGTCTTGGATGCCATTGCTAAAAGTATCTTTTGATTCAAATGTTCTGAGATGAATCAGTAAAATGAATTCAAAAAGATCCCTACTTTGGAGATTCGAAGGCATATAATTTGAAAGAATAAGTCCTATTTACCTCCAACCGAAATACGAGATATTCTGACTCTCTCAACTATTTAACCTATTCATTTTTTCTCTCTGGGCGGTTTTGTCTGACGTGACGGCGTGACGTGGCATTTTTTTCTGACTCACCATCTAGGCGGCAACACGTGGCTATCCACATGGCGATTTTTGCTAACACATTCTATTGGTGGACACCCAATTTGGTCTGTTTATTCTAAATTAAAAAAGAAATACTTAACGACCTCAAAAATTATAAATTTTTTAGACATTTAAATTATTTTACAGAGAACAAATTTTGTTTTAAGGCTAATTTCAAATTCTAAATATATTTTATTTTAAAAATCTTGGGATGAGATTTCTTTTTTTCAAATGAGAATTCAAATTTCAAAAGCGAGTTCATAAATTTTCAAAGAAATGTTACAAAATAAAATTCTATTCTGAAAGGTATTGCAAAGAATTGAATTTGATAAATTTTTATAAATTTTTTTAAAATTTTAAAAGGCCCAACTAAATTATTTCTCTTAAAATGATGTCCTGTCTTGAAAATTTTGTAAAATAAAATATATTAGGAATTTGAACTCGGGCCCAAAATAAAAGTTATTTATCTCAAAAAGGCATAGCTATCTTAAAAATTTCAAAACTTTTGAAGCTCGGGAAGTATATGTTTCAATCAAAAACAGTGCAGACATTTGAATGGACAGAAACCGTGGAAATTGGAAAAAACTGCGGATCCCACCTGTCATAGGCAGCACCGCCCTTCTCTCTCAGCGCAGGCCACCCGAGCAGCACGGCCGCTGCCACGCACACGGCCAGGAGCTCAGAGTGGGCAAAAATAGCGCGGGCCACGCAGCTGCTGGCGCCTGACCCCGCGGGAGACGGAGTAAAACAGCGTCGCCGCTGTTTCCTCTCTTGTTCTCTCTCTCTCTCTCTCGCTCCCTTTTCACTCACCTTGCCGTCGCCCGTCGTTGCCGCCACCGCCTGGAAGACCTTCCGCTGCACCCCTCTGCTCAGGTTGAAGACGCTCAAAAGAAGAAGTTCGAGTCTTTTTGCTAGTTCCTGAGCCCCGTGCTGTGCGCCACAGGGAGAACCCTGATTGTATTGCAGCCAACGCAGCTCTGCCAAAAGTTGGCGAGTCCATGCGCGTCAACGGAGATTTGGCTTTCGCTTGAAACGGTTCTAAAATTTGGCCAGCCAACAAACGGAAGAAGAAGCGTAGTTATTTTTCTTACCAAATCACGGGCGAGACGAAGGTGCCGAAATCCGCTGCCAACGCGCCGGCGCTTGCGGGCGTTCCAAGATTTAGCAAACTCCATTCCGTGCACATCCAAACGTACCCAAATTAATTTCAATTTTTTCCCAAACTTCGGCATTGGAAGCCACCGGCCGTCTCTGCCGAAATCTGGCGCCTCTCCGGTGAGATAGCCCCAACTCCGTTCGGTTTTAGCTTCAAGACTCTCTATAGCACCTTCTCGGGTGAGAAATCAGTTGATTTCCTGGTTGGTCTTGCAGGAACGTAAGTTGCCACGGCCTGTCGATTGTTGGGCCCCGCCACCTCGTCATCGACAGCTCAGTCCAGTCACCTTCCACGACGACAACCTCCGTGCCGTTGTTCTCCGAACTCCAGTGAAGGTTGTCGACCGAGCCGTTTTTAAGTTCGTCAAACAAGGAGCCGTCTGCGCCTCGCCGAACCTCGCGTTGCCGCCGCCGCTCGCTGTCAGTACTATTCTGGTGAGCACATTGACTCTACGGTCAGTCCAGTGTGCTGAGTCACTGTGCTAGCGACGTGGCGGGGAGCATTTTGGTGCTTAGCACGAAGGAGCCGGCCGGCCGCCATGGCTGAGCCTGGAGCCGTGCCCGGATCCCGTGCGGCCACACAGGATCCGGTGTGGCCATCCCAGTGGCCCTCCATGTGGCATCTCCACACAAGATCTCTTTCTAAATTTTTAAAATAAAATATGTTTCGAATTTGAAATTGATCAAAAACAAAATTTGTTCCCTGTAAAATAATTTAAATCTTTGCAAAGTGTTATAATTTTTTGAGATCGTTAAGTATTTGTTTTCTAATTTAAAATAAAAATAAGCCAAATGGGGTGTCCAGGTCAGCAGTTCTGCCACGTCAGCGTAACATGTCACAAAAAAAAATGCCGCGTCAAACAGAACCGCCGTCAAAACAGTCGAAAAAAGAAAAACAAACGGGCTGAATAGTTGGAGGAGTTCGAATATTTGTTATTTCGGTTGGAGGATGAAAAGCCAACGGCGCAATAGTTGAGAGAGATAAATAGGAATTATTCCTAATTTTAAGTGCTCTGTGTTGCTTGATTTTCTCCCTTGCTCATTCATGCAGTTTGGTCTCCCCGGTCCTTAAACTCAAGGGATATCCAGGGGGTCTCCCAATTATCAGGTTTTCACAGCTGACATAATTTATTTTCAAGATAGATTAAATAATTATATATTTAAAATAAATAAAATTTATAAATAATTATAAAATTAATCTTCATTGTTGCCTCCATTCACTTTTAGTTGCCATTCTAATTCGAGGCAAGGGAATTAAAGAAAAGTGAAAAAAATATTGTGCATAGAAAACGAGAAGGAAAGAGATAAAAGATAAAAAAAATATTGAAAAGTGAGAATAATATCTATTGTGGAACAAATTTGAATTCTAGAATGACAATAAAAATTGAATGAAGTGAGTATTGAAAATTTATTCACATCTCAAAATGGATTTTTGGGGTTTGACAATCTTTTGGTGAGGTTGCAAATGTTTACAGTTACAAACAAATTTCAAATCCTTGGATAAAATATGGAAGGATTATTCTTTATGATTTGTAATGAAACACATGCTCGCGCATCTAATTTAATAAAAATAAGATAGGTTATAGCTAGGGAAAAAATGCTTCCTTTATTCTAAAATAATTGTTATTCTGGCTCGGGCTAAATAAGAAGAGAAATAGATATAAAGATGATTTCTAAAGGGAGATGTGTGTTAAAAAGTGAGAATGAAAAATATTATGTACTCCCTCCATTTTAAAATTATTGATACATTGACTTCTAACATTAATTTTGACCATTCATCTTTTTCAAATATTTGTTCAAATATGAAAATATTTGTTATTATTTATTTTATCATTAGTGGTATTTAAACTATGACTAATAATTTTATGCATTAAAACAAATTTTTTTAATAAGAAGAACGATCAAAGTTGACGATAGATGTCAACAGTGTCAATAATTTAAAAACTTATTAAATTTTAATGAAATCTAAATAGAGAAAATAGTATACTACATGCTTTAGCTAACTTATGCTGGGCAATAAGGATGTCGTTACCGCATGCCGCAAGCAGTTAGCGGTTGTGCGGCACGCATCACTTTCATTTCCTTGATTAGCAAGTTGAAGAAAACCATTTGCGCCAAAATAAAAACGTTTAACACGACCAACTTCTCTTAGGGACTATTTGAATCCCTTTATTTTGTAGAAATTAAAATCTGAGTTAGGCTAGTTAGCTTCAAATTGGACATTTCACAATTTTTTGAAGCTCATAAATAAGCATATCTCAAATTTATATCTCAAATTTATTAGGTGGGAGATGAAAATGCATTCTAGAGATCAATATGCTATAATTCTATTCTTCAACTTATAATATACTTTTTAACTCACTTTCTTACAATAGAAATACAACATATAAATATGTCTTTGTATGTCTACCAATAAATATACAAATATATTTTATATGCACTCATAGTCACTTCCCCGTGAATTAAGATAACTGCACTGCAGTCGTAATTCACCCACCGCCGGCTAAGGGTGATAAAAGTGTTTGGACCGCGGATTATTTCACAAATTATTTTGATTTTTATTAAATTTTTAGTTCAAAATAAATAGAAAATTGATTGGATCTTAATTCAATTTGAACCTCACAGTTTTTTAGTTTATTTTCTTCGATCCATTTTCGCGATCCATTTTCGCCCTTACTGCCAGCCAGTTATTGTGTCCTTTTTCCTAATTCAGATGTGTATTTGTACATGGTATATATATACTGAAAGTCAGATCAGCATTTTTTTTTGAGGAATAAAGTCACATAGATTCCTGTTAAGCCTGTAAGTGATGGCATCATAAGTGCCGGTTCGTATCTGGGTCACGGATCCACTGACTTTAAATCAGTCGTATCATTGCCACTGACATGTGAGCCTTAAGAGCCTCAGACCCACATGTCAGTGGTAAAGTCAAGTGTGATTTTAAGTCAACCTATCCGTGTCCTCATACTATCTGATCCATAATTTTCATGCCCTGAGGTTGTTGGTGTCACTTATAGCTGGTCAGGCTCATGTCCCGGGTGATTTACACGATTCGGGTCGTGCTTTCGGGGGCCGTCGAGCCGTGTCAGGTCGGGTTAACTTCAAACACGAAAAAAAGTAAATCTTATTTTTATTCAAAAATTATTGAAAATTAATTATATAATATTAAAGTCATATATTTTAAATATAAATAAAGATAAATTAAATACATTTTAATATGGAGTATTAAATTTTAATAAAATATTAAACAGATCGAGCCAGACCAACCGAGGTAAACAGGCTCCAACGAATCTGACCAGGCCGTGCTCAGGCTAGCCTAACGGGCCTGCAGCCAAGTCTAAGGCTAGTCTAACGGGTCTGCACCCAAGTCTAAGCACGGCTCGTGTCATGCTTTGGGCTAGCTCGGCCCACCTAGTCATCATGCCGAGCCATGTTCGGATCAGACCAAAATTGTCGGGCCTCGGGCTGACCCGTTTGGCTCGGCCTAGCTGGCTGGCTATAGTGCCACCGAGCTCATACAAATTAGAAACAGCTTGCCTCGCGGTGTTTATCAGCCATTAAAAAACATTTGAATTTTTTATTAGCCATCGCAATTTTGAATTTCTTTATTAGTCATTCATTTTAACTTTTGTTCCTTAATGACCACTATGGCTACTTTCGTTTCTAAAATACCCTTATATGTTGCAAGTCAAATATAAATTATGAGAACCGTAATTTCTTCAATAATTTTGTTTCGATACCTTTAGTAATTTTTTTTTCCAATCAATAATTTTGTATCAATTCGTTTATTTTGATTCTTTCAATAATTTTTTTGATTTCCTCAGCAATTATATCTCATGCAGTAATTTTTGTTTTGGTTCATTTGGTAATTTTCAAGAGTTATTCTATTAACAAAACTCAAATGAAATTACTGACTGAAACAAAATTATTGAAGGAATTAAAACATAATTACTCGAGAAATTAGTACAAAATTACTGAATGAGAAAAATTACTAAAATAATCGAAACAAAATTATTGAAGAAATTACGGTGCTTACAATTTAAATTTGTTTTGCAACATGTAAGGATATTTTAGGAATAAAAATGACCATAATAGTCACTAAGAACAAAAGTTAAAATAAATGGCTAATGAGAAAAATTCAAACTTTGCGATGGCTAGTAAGGAATTCAAATTTTTTTCAATGGCTGATATGGAATTAGTCCTAGTTCTGTATGTGTCCTCCCATTTAGTTAAAACTACGACCTTCTTTGGAACGCATGATTTTTACAGAAATTTCGTAAAAATTTTATAAGAATCAGTTTAATTTTTTTAAAAAAAAAGCAGAAAAAAGAAAAATTTCCGTGTTGCAAAGGAGGCCTGCATGATAGCCTGTGAAGGCGTCTTTAGGATCCTCCAAAAGTCTTGGATGCCATTGCTAAAAATATTCTTTGAACCAAATATTTCGGAGGTCAATCAGTAAATCACTTCAAAAAGATCTCTAGCTTGGAGATGTAACTATCGCCAACGTTCTGTAACTGAAATGCCTTCCAAAAAAAATCTGGAGACGTTTTTATGGCTCTTGAAGATGTTTCTGAGTACAGGACATGTACCATGAAACCGTTTAGATGCTGGGCATATTTGTGCCGAGCCGGCGCTGAAGCTGCAGAGTCTCTGTTGCCCATTTTTCGTTGCAACCGATGCTTGGATATATCCGGGTCTTTTTTCTGGCTTGTGTACAGGCCAAGCCGTCAAGGGTTCAACGAGATCTCCAGTTTCCGTCCAAAAAGAGATCGCGCCGCGCCATTGATGATCCCGATCGATTTGAAGCTGCCGGTAGCCTTTTTTCGAGACGCCAACAGCTTCCTTTCGCGCTTGGTCCATCCGCGCCCCAGAATTATTTATGGTCCCAATCAAAACAGAGGCGGCTCCTCGTACTGCTTCGCCGTTACGATGCTGTAGTCCTATCCCCGTGCTCTCTCTCGGTCCCGTGTAAAGGCGCCGGCGGCGATGCATGTGATCCAGCTTCATCGTCGTCCTCGGCGGACACCTTCCCGGTGAAATTCGGTAAGACGAGTAAGAATCCCGCGTGAGAAAAAGGGGTTCCGGAACGGCAATGCCAGTCGGGTGGCGGTGCGCTGGACGGACGGACAACATGCGCGGTCACCTCAACAAAGTGGCCGTGTCCTTGCCGCTACATGTTCGAGATCTGCCTCTCCATTTCCTTCAATGAAACCGGAACCAGTTAACAGGAAAATCTTTGGATTGGAGGAGACTACGTCGACCGACGACGAGCAGCTGCTAATCTTATCAGTAGGTGCGGCGCTGGCCGGCCCGGAACTGACCCTGCGTGTGACCGAAGTAAAGAGTGAGACCGCCACGAGGACGCCGGGCCCGCGTCGACAGCGCCAGGGCCCGCGGCTTATTAAAACCGCCGCGCCCTAGGCGTCCAGCACGGTCCAATAAGTCCAACGCATTGCTCGCTCGCTCACTCACTCTCACACACTGATCAATCGGGTGGTCGTGCACGGAACAAGAGGCAGCATGAGCTCGCCAACTAGGACCAGGAAGGTGCTCATGGCCGTGTACCGCCGCGTGGTGGACAACTTCGTCGCCATCGTCACGGCGCAGCTCGCCGCGGCGGGCGTCATCGCGGCGGCAAGGTTCGGGCCCGGGGAACTGGTCGAGCGGATCCGTGACGCGCAGCCGGTGTACCTGTTCCTGGCTGCGTTCCTCCCTGCCGCGGCGGGGACGATCTACCTCAAGCTGCGCCCGCGTGCGGTGTACCTGGTCGACTACGCGTGCTTCCGCACGGCGCCCAACTGCCGCGTGCCGTTCTCCACGTTCCTCGAGCACGCGAAGCAGGTGCCAGTGCTCGACGAGCGCAGCATCCGGTTCATGACCAAGCTGCTGGAGCGCGGGGGGCTCGGGGAGGAGACGTGCCTGCCGCCGGCGCACCACTACATCCCGCCGTACAAGTACTGCACGCTGGAGGCGGCGCGCGGGGAGGTGGACCTCGTCGTGTTCTCGGCGCTGGACGACCTGTTCGCGAAGACGGGGATCAGCTCCGACGCCATCGACGTCCTCGTCGTGAACTGCAGCCTGTTCTGCCCCACGCCGTCGTTCGTGGACATGATCATCAACCGGTACAAGCTCCGCAGCGACGTGCGCAGCGTGCACCTCTCCGGGATGGGGTGCAGCGCGGGGATCATCTCCGTGGGGCTCGCGCGGAACCTCCTGCAGGTCGCGCCCCACGGCGCGCACGCTCTCGTCGTGTCCACGGAGACCATCACCCCGAACTACTACGTGGGCAAGGAGCGCGCCATGCTGCTGCCCAACTGCCTGTTCCGCATCGGCGGCGCCGCGGCGCTGCTGTCGACGTCCCCGGCCAAGGCGCGGTTCCGCCTCAAGCACGTCGTGCGCACGCTCACCGGCGCGCAGGACAACGCGTACCGCTGCGTGTTCCAGGAAGAGGACGACAATGGCAACGTCGGGATCAACCTGAACAAGGACCTCATGACCATCGCCGGGAACGCGCTCAAGGCGAACATCACCGCCATCGGTCCCCTCGTCCTGCCCGCCTCCGAGCAGCTCCTGTTCGCGCTCTCCTTCATCGCGCGGAAGGTGCTCGGCGGGAAGGTGACGCCATACATCCCCGACTTCCGCACGGCGTTCGACCACTTCTGCATTCACGCGGGGGGCCGCGCCGTCATCGACGAGCTGCAGCACAGCCTCAGCCTGTCCGACGAGCAGGTGGAGGCGTCCAGGATGGCTTTGCACCGGTTCGGGAACACGTCGAGCAGCTCGCTGTGGTACGAGCTGGCGTACATCGAGGCCAAGGGCCGCATGCGCAGGGGTGACCGCGTCTGGATGATTGGGTTCGGGTCTGGGTTCAAGTGCAACAGCGCGGCGTGGGAGTGCATCAAGCCTGCGCCCAACGCGGACGGGCCCTGGGCGACGTCGATCCACAGGTACCCGGTGGAGATCCCGGACGTGCTCAAGCACTAGCTGCCTCGCTCCGGCACCATCGAAAACGCTTGGCCGACGTACCCACCCGTATAATAAATTATTAGTAATTATTGACACAAATATCATCCGTGCCCGTAATGCAAGGTGAAATATCTACGACGTTAATTACTTAAATGACGCTTACCTGTGTATGCAAAAGGTTTGAAAAGTATATATGATCAATTATTTTCAGAACTAAACGCGGTCATTTTTTTTCAGTTTCACCGTTGAATGGTGGTAGGCTTGCTGAAGTCACTTAATTATTGAATGCTGGTGGGTGTTTCGATCTGTTTGAAGTTTTCTGCTGTTTGATCAATCTTTGAATGTTCCAAGGAGGATTAGGAAGGTGTAGTGTAAAGTGACATATCTGTCCTTGATCACGCAGCCTCTTCATCACAATTATAGTTGCTTTATTATGCTGATGACTCATTAAACACTGCGTGGTACCACAGCGTCGTATCTTGTCTTGGTTTTCAATTCTGGCGTGCTACTATTCCGTTGATCCAAGCCGTTCAAGACTAGTCGCAATCATGTACTTCAAATAAAGAGAGAAGGTGCCACATCAACAAATCAGGAATATTTCCTTTGTTTTATTTGGGCAGAAGTTCTATACTATTAGTAGCTTAATTATTGATCGAAGTAAAAGAGTCGACATAATACATGAAACACAAAGATAGAGAATTAAATAGATCTATTGCGTCCCGCTCGTGTTTATCTCTACTCATTAAAAAGAACAGTTTTTCTTTTCTACGTTCACATGGTAAAATATCTTCAATAGAGATGAATTAGACTACATGTACACAAAAAATACATTCAGAGTTATTTCTTCAAATTTGAGAGATAAAATCTCTCCACGTATATTTTTTACAAATCTAACGGATAAGCTCTTCTAGATCTTTTAGATAATAGACCCACACAGATCATTGTTAGTTAACAAATCACAATTGCTCGAAACAAATATACTAAATTCAAAGAAAGTTGTTGAAAAACAAAACAAATTCATTTTAATATAAATATATTATTGTAAAAATTAATATTTTTTCTTAAACCATACCATTAACATGATATTGAGACTATAAATGAAAATTGCATTAAACTCGAGGAGAGCCGGGGGAGATTTAGGGAAATTGGCCGTTGGTCATGCATTATCCATCAGGAACCACTCGCCGAATTTGCCTCGACACGTCCCTTCCATCCAGGGCTCATCATAGACCATTCTTTAATTGTTGGTGCTGTTGAATTTTAATTTAAACTTTGAATATTTTTTTTAAAAAAAATATATTTAAATATATAAAATTATAAGTTGTGATTAAAATATCTTTAATAATAAACTAAATTATAATAAAAATATATGATATTTATTAATTTTTTTAATAAGATGAATAGATAAAGTTAAAATTAAAAATCAACGATGACAATAATTAAAAAAACAGAGAAAGTATTTTGTTTGCGTCTAAATTTCATATCCTTTCCAGATAGGGGAATTACACCAATTTGCCATGACTGTAACGCGTCGCCAACAGCTGGAATGTATCACAAATCACGTCTAAAAACACTTCAACAAATTTTGATTATTCACATGCCAATGAATATTAATTGCTTCAACTTGGCCGTTCGAAAGTGGGCATGCAGTGATGAGGCTCTTTGGTATAATGATAACTTTGAAAATAATTTCATTTTCTGGATCTACAGTTTTATGTAAGTGCAATGGATTTTATACTTTGTTGTTTGATTTGTTTGATACTTCACAATTAATGAACAAATGTACTGCATGTCTCCTGTTGATAATTAAATATATTTTACTTGAGGTAGCGACAATGAGCGCAAAGAAAATATGCATATATTTGTTCAAGAATTTCTAAAGCGCATCAAATTTTAAATATGATACATGTAAACTTTTACATTTTATGTGATGAATAATGAGAAACTTTCTCAAATTTTAATTTTAATATATTTTTTTTCTTAATTTAATATTTTTTCTTTTTGACTGTAGCGTCAGCACGGGCACTAGCAGTAGTACTTTCTACCGTGTATGGCTGACTGTTTGTGTGTGAACTGCAGATAGTTAAATTATATAAGAAATTTATTAAAAAATTATACTCCTTTCGTTTTTAAATTGACGTCGTCTTTTACTTCAAATCTTAACTTTGACTATTTATTTTATTCAAAAAATTATGATAAATTTTATATATTTTATTATAATTTGCTTTTTCATCAAATGTATTTGAAACACGTTTTAAAATTTTACACATTTGAACTAATTTTTTAAATAAGATGAATGGTTAAAATTTAAAATTTGAAATCTACAAGGATATTATTTTAAGAATGGAGGGAGTTCGTACCTATGCATGCCAAACGCTTGAAACAGCATGCTATCAACTTAGTACTAGTAAACTGAACACCTCCTTTTTTTTTGTATTAGTTAACTAATATCACTGCTCCGTTCGTTTTGAGGTTCATCAGAACCACGTAATGTTGGAAAGTGACTGTGTGAGCTAAGAAAAAATATTAACTTAAAATTATATATTAATATTAAAATAAATTTGTTTTATTTTTTAAAAACTTTTCTTGATCTCATATATTTTTTTTTAAGTAGCTTCGAAAGAGTGTATACGGAAAGATTTTATCCGTCAAATTTATAAAAAAAAAATTAAATGCATTTTCCGTATATATGCACGTAGTTTAAACTATCTATATTAGAATATTTTAGTGTATGTACTTAGAAAAGAAAACTACGCTTTTAAAGAATAGAGATGGAGATCAGGATGGTGCCAGGCGAAGAGGGAAACTCTTCACTGCTGTGTCGGAATTTGAGCCAGTTCGATAGAACTATTTTTTTCAAAAAATAAACTATTTTAATTGATTAATTAAGCTACAGAAAGTTGCAAGATATACATCAAGGTAATTAATTTATACTCCCTCTAGTGGCACATCCTTCTCCAAAAATAGTTTTAGTACAAACTGGTCTATTATTACTGTATACACGTTGCCACGATCCACATTCTCACAAAAAAAAAAAAAAAGTTGACACGATCCACATTGCCAAGCAGGCAGGCAAAATTAAGTACCGTCGTTCTCGCCTCAGTGACACGTTGGCCCGGTGGTTTTAATCTTGGGTCCGTATCGCGCGACCAGGCGAGCCCAGAACTTTGACATTGCTCTTGATCGTGAACGAATTAAACCAAACGGTTGGTGCGTGCGTGTCTCTCTTCATGCTCCTGACTTGTTCTAGTCTCGCCGGCCAGTCAGCAAGCCACTTTCACCGTGATGAATGCTCGGCACACGTCCACACCGTGCAAGCAGCTACAGCCAAGTTTTGTATGCGGGGCAGATGGCATGGAAGCCTCTCTGTCCAGTGGCAGTGGGGCAGAGGAGTGCGGGCAGAGCCTTAGAACTCACGTGCCCCACTGTAGCTCGACAGTGAATTTCGG
The DNA here is from genome assembly GCA_001602315.1 of Zoysia pacifica. Lineage (NCBI taxonomy): Eukaryota > Viridiplantae > Streptophyta > Magnoliopsida > Poales > Poaceae > Zoysia > Zoysia pacifica. The sequence continues at coordinate 26,116 of BCLH01002315.1, read as the reverse complement.
TGCGCTGAACTCAGCTGATGAGAAAGTGAGCAGCCGCAAAGTATAGGTAATAAGTCTGCATATTTTTACAGAAATTATCGACGTATACGTTTATCCAGCGGAACTGACGAATATAGATCACTGTTAAACCAAATACAATTGGAACCCGATCAGTCACTGTTATTAAGGCTCGACTCAGAAACCAGCCTCATTTGCTACTTGAGCTATATGCCTCCTGAAGCATCTTTGCAGACCTGGACGTTGATGTTACGGCCGGCGTGGACACTGCCACGCAGCAGCCGGGCAGTCGCTAGCTTGCCTGTGCTCTGATCTTATCTCCGACCAGCGACCGTAACTTGCCAACCCTCGACGAACGACCAGCTCCTTGACACGACGGAGCACGAACCAGAAGGAAGCAGCCCTTAGACTAAAATAATTATGCCTAATCAGTGAGCGCTGGGTCTTGTAAGCTTTATGAGCCCTGAAAGCACCGGTTCGCGGAGAGACGTTGGTGGCTGGCACTTAATTAATTAAGGATAAAGCTGCTTATAGACTCGGCGCAAAGAAAGCATTGTACTGCTACGTGCCTCCGACCCAATGAGACCTCTCTCTTACTGTTCAGGTGTCACATTCGAGCTAGCAACGAAAAACTCCCATCGCCCAACGGCCGCGCGCTCCCACGGCCACGGTCGAGCGAGCGATCGGAGAGCAAGTCGAGCACGAGTAGTAATGTGCCATTAGGAGCACTGACACGACGATGGGGAAAGAAAGCGACGGGGACCTGGGCTCGCGACGCGTACGTACCCTCCTCCGTCGTTCGGTCATCGGTGCCGTGCCGCCCAACCAACGGACCCAACGCCCAACGGAACCGAAGAGAGCCGAATTCGATCGCCGGCGGCAGGTTTCGCCGGGCGTGCGCGGACGCTAGCTACGTCCACGTCCGTCTTCAAAGAAGCTGCCGATCGCTGGCGCCCGTGGCACTGTACCGTATGTCCCACGCACGCGTGCCTGTTTTGCCAACCACATAGCCAGATAGGGGCACATAGTTTTGTACGGAGGAGTACTAGTACTAGGTTGGTTGTACGTTGAGCATAAATTGGACGTTGTGTGAACGGTGAGTATCCGTGTTCTGAACCATCGGTACAGTACGAAAATACGATTATGAATACGATATGTTTTTTATTCGATATGGTCTGATCTACAGAAAACTCAAGAGGATTTTTATCTGGTTCGAGCCACCTCGAGCGGTGTAATATCCTACGTCGATGATAATCGTATAAGAGATGAATTTTCTTTTCGCGAGAGGATCTGGAATGAATCGAAAGTGCTTAGAGCACGGATGAGAGGGATTGCTCGCGAGGAGGGATGCGAGAACCTTGGGGTCTGGTGGTATTCGTTGTTTAGCTCGTTGGTCTGTTATCTATTCGTTCGTCTTTTTTTATCGCTCTCCGGGCCTTTTTTTATATAGGGCGGCTCAGAGTTACAAATGATGGGTTCTACGTGATCCTGCCGCCTCGCCGACAGGTGAGCCCTTCCACTGTCATCGCTATCGTTCGCTTTGCCCAGGCGCGGGCGTGATCCGTCGCGTCGCACGCAGCGGCGGGCACTGTAGCGCCTGTCCGGCACTGCTGTGTCAGCCACAGTGCCGTCGGGTCTTGTCTGTTGACTGCTGCGGCTTCTGCTAGAGTGCCGTCGTGGTGAATCTTTTTTCGTCCCGTCAGGAAAGTTAGCAGTTGATCGCTGGAGTAAATACGCCATTACGCCGTACCTAACTTCCCAGAGGTCGATCCTTAGGGGTCGGTTCTCAGAGGTCGACGTCTTCGTGACTTAATGCGGCTTTCGTAGGTCGCCTTAGGGGTCGGACCTTGCGCCCAAACACTGCCGTCCGATCTCTAACTCGGGGCCTTACACGTACGAGTGCGGGCCGTGAAGTACTCGAGGTACATGATCTCGACAGTAGCCCCCAAGCCTGACGCCGTTTGCGACCTTTAGTTGAGACGACGCCGCGTTGATCGTTCCTGAGGTTCGTTCTGGTCTTACGAGTGCGCGCGAGCGCGCCCATAAGACGTAGCCCCTGAGCCCTCGCGCGATCCGAAGGGTCGGTCATAGGCTGAAGCGCTGTGCGAACCACCATTCGTCGATGGTTAGTCCTTTGGGTATGTATGAGCGCGCTACATGGGTCCAGCCCTCAAGCCTAGAGGCTACATGGGTTGAAAGTGCTTGGAGCACGGATGAGAGGGGTTGCTCGTGAGGAGGGATGCGAGAACTCTGGGCTCTGGTGGTGTTTGTTGTTTAGCTCGTTGATCTGTTGTCTGTTCGTTCATTCCCTTCTATCGCTCTCCGGACCCTCTTTATATAGGGTGGCTCTACGCGATCCTGCTGTCTCACCGACAGGTGGGCTCTTTCGCTGTCGTCGTCATCATTCGCTTTGCCCAGACGCGGGCGTGACCCGTCGCGTCGCACGTAGTAGCGGGCATTGTAGCGCCTGTCCGGCATTGCTGTGTCAGCCACAGCGCGGTCGGGTCTTATCCGTCGACTGCTGTGGCTTTTGCTGGAGTGCTGTCGTGGTGAATCTCGTCCCGTACTGTTAGGGCAGTTGGCCGTTGGAGTAAATACGTTATTACATCGTACCTACCTTTCCAGAGGTCGATCCTCAGGGTTGATTCTCGGAGGTCAGTGCCTTCGTGACTTGATGCAGCTTTTGTAGGTTGCCTTGGGGGTCGGACCACGCGCTCGAACGCTGCCGTCCGACCTTTAACTCGAGGCCTTACATGTACGAGTGCGGACCGTGAAGTACCCGAAGTATATGATCCCGACAGTGACATATGTAGGTGTCAATTTATATAAAATTTTTATATGTCAAAAACATACATATCCAAGTTTTTTTAAAAAAGTCTACTAATGTTTTCGCATAGAGTGATAATAGGTCTATTCAGATCCGATGGCTACAACAACTACTGCGGTTGCGACTGCAACTATTAAACTGCTTCACATTGTAGCACAAACACGACCTAGGCAGAGTCGTAGCCGCCGGTCGCTAATCCGATGATGGCTGCACAGGCGTAGCGGCTACGCATCCAGCCTGGCCGCCCCTTGCCGATAGAATTTGCGCCAAGAGATGGAATGGCCGCAACTCTCCTCGCCAACCACCAGGAAGCGGATGTCAGTCGTTGCCTCTTGGGCTGATCATATTATTAGTGGTCAGTTTGCAATCTGCCGAAGCCCGTCAACCTGAATATATAGGTGGATCAGGCTATCAGCCCATGGCCTCGATACCTAGCTTTCTTCGACGGACCTCAAGCTCAACGGGGCCTCAAGGCCTGGCTTTCTTCTTTCACTTTTTTTTCGTTAGCAGCCAAACCCAAAAGGCAGGTAGCAGCCCGTTAACAACATTGGTCCAAAAGGCAGGTAGCAAAAGCTCTAAATAAATGAGTAAATTTCACAGAGCTACATGTTTTTTTATCAAAGTATCATAAAACTAAAAAATTTAGAGAGTGTATCACAAAACTATAATTTTTGTACATTCTTGTAAAAAAATTATAAATTTAAAGATTATATAAAAAATTACATATTTAGTGTTTATGAGTACCACAAAGCTACGTATTTTGCAAAGACTAAATATATAATTTTGTGATAAATTGAGAGTTCTGTGATAAATTGACTCCTTAAACTTATAGTTCTATCATACATCTTTAACAAAATTAGTAGTTTTGCGATACACCTATTTAAATAACAAAATTTATAGTTTTGCGATACACATTAAATCTATAATTTTATAATACAATAATATATAAAATATGTAGTTTTGTGATATATCTTTTTAAAGCTGTAGTTTTATGATAGTTTCATCAAACAATATGTAGCTTTGTAAAATTTACTCTAAATAAATTTACTTCTCTTTTTTTTTCGCTCCAACAGTATGTTCTAGTAGCGCAGCGTCATCTCACGCGAGAGGTGGAAGTGTGACAACAGTTCAGCAGACTCGACTTGTCGGTATCGCCCAAAACCGCCGCCAGACCCGCCGCTGCCCGCTGACCCGTCACTCTTAACTCCGGCCACCAAGTCAGGCGCCTCCCGACCAAACACCGAACCAGCTCTGCGCGCGTCTGTGCCCATGCTCCGCTTGCTGACGCGTTGCCATCTCCCCTGCTGTCGATGCTGACTTGACTGTTGAAGTATAAATAAATTGCTCAAATTTTAATATCAGCTTAAGCTTTTGAGTTAACTGTTAGTGCATAGGTATTAGAGCCAGAGGTCTCGATTTTAAATTTTGAAAGCACGATTTATTAAAAAAAATAAATTATAGTTTAGTTTTATTTTATGTTTACGTCTACGAGAGCTGCATGTGAATGAGAGTGTTGAAGTATAAGTGAATTGCAACTCAATATTGACCTCTGTCTGCCGTGCGCGCCGCATGGAGCCGGCATGGCTTCCCTCTCCATCCGGCGGCCGCAGCACACACCTGAACGGCTGAAAACGGTGAACCGGACAAAATCGAGCTGACCCCCGGCAATCACGCGGCCGCGCAATTGCCCAACGCCCACTGGCCGTCGTCCCGCCCGCCCAAGCACTCGTCTTCGTCTCCGCATCATACACCACAGTGGAGAGAGAATGGTAGCTGATGGAGACGATCACGGGTTTATCTGCACTGTACTTATGTCAGTTAATCTCCATCTGGCGATTAAGTCTGGCAACCGCAACAACGTGACGCAGCCGGCAACCAGGCACGTCTCACAAGTCACAGGAGCTTACGGCTGTCTCTAGCTGCCAGATCTGGAGCTGGAAAGGAGTGTACGAGTGTCCATTTTGCCGCTCTAGTTACTGTACGTACTTGAACTTGCAGCCCAGCCTACTTAGTAGTCCAATACATACGAGTAAAGACATAAAGTCCATAATTGAATTATTATTACCTTACGGAAGGAGTTTTATTTCATCAGCGGCAGGGGCGTAGTAGCAACACTTCCAAAGCTCATTTTATTTGGTTACTTGTTCCCTTGTCTTTCCGGGTTTCCACCCGTACCTCTGAACTCTTTTGTTCAAAAAGAAAATGAAGAGATCCAGGGGTTCGGGGAAAAAATGTAGAACAATACTGTCTAATGGCCAAAGCACAAACTTAAGCCTCCAAAAATTACATGGATGAACCAATCATGTAGGGATCCCAATGCTGTGTACAAAGGTTCCCATGAAAAGTTTTTCCAATTTGTTCGAACCCTAAAAATTTTCTTCATTTTTTCCATTGTTCATATGGGGCCAAATAGTTGTAATCATTGTGCCAGGATACCTATTGTAATTGAACACGGATTCAATATTTTAATCACATGCATGTTGCTACAGAGTCCATTGTCTTTGCGCCTACCGTTAATTGCACAAGAAATAAACTATGACTTGATGCCATGGCGAAACCAGGACAGCTAGCGCATCTTCTTCCTTCAGCCTCTCCTTTTTCATTATTCCTTGTGACAACCCGTATTTTAGCAACCTCAAAAGAACCGTGGGAGTTGGATCAAATTCGAAATTTCGAAACCGAGCTCTAAAACAATTCAAACAAATTCTCGAGTTCAAATGAGGATTCAATTTTTAAATGCGAGTTCAAAAAATTTCAAAGAAATGTTATGAAATAAAATTATATTCTGAAAGGTATTGCAAAGTCTTGAATTTTAGAAATTTTATAAAAAAATTTACTTGAAGTTTAAAAGGCCCAAATGGATTATTTCTTATAAATGATTTTCTGTTTCAAAATTTTATAGAATACAATGTATTTCGATTTTAAACTTATTCCCAAAATAAAAGTTGTTCCCCTCCACAATTTCTGTCTCTCTGCAAAATTTCAAAATTTTTAGAGCTCTGAAAGTATGGATTTCGAAGCAAAACAGTGAGCAGTGCAGAAATTCTGTAAAAATCAGAAAATTGGAAAAATCCTCGTGGGACCCACATGTCAGCCGCCCAGGTCGCCCTTCCACTACCTCCAGACGACAGCACAGCTGCCTGCCTCCCGACCCCTGCCACAAAGCTGATGATGTTCCCTCGCGCTCCCTCACCCCCCCCCCCTCGCGGCCGAGCTCCCCTCCCTTTCCCTCTCATTCTCTCCAGCCGGCAGCCACCAGTGATGACCGGAGCTGGAACTCGCGCCCCACCCTTTGCAGCTCATCCTAAGCCACCAAATCTTGCAGGATGAAGCGTCATTCCACTCTATCTCAAATCCCCAAATTTTTCTAGAGATTCCCTCACCGGTTCACTCGAATTTTTGGATTTTCCCCAACCAGGTTTTGTTGGTGCTGCCGGCCATTCTCCTCTGAAATCCGCGAGATTATGTGAGTTAAGCATCGATTCCTCGGGCGTTTTGATTCGGTGAAGGTTTTGTCGCTAATCAAAGTTTTGAAGTTTTGTCGCCGGCGTTCATGGAGGTCGCGCCCCTTCACCGGTGACGACCCCCTTTCGGCCTCTTTCTACGTCGACAACACCCATGCCGTTCTTCTACATAACCCACCAAAGTTATAGGAGCGAACGGCTCGGAGTTTCGTCAATCGAGCCGTCTCACCGAACATCGACCTCCGCCACCGCACGCCACCAGCCCTTTTTGGTGAGCTCCTCACTGAGGTGAGCTCTCCAGAACTCCCCGTGTCCGCATGGCCGTGTTGAGGGTAAGCCATCGTCTTTTGGTCGATGGAAACCCAACTCCGGCGAGGCGCCGGCGAGCCACAGCCATGGCCGTTGGCTGCTCCAGGCCACCGAATCTTTTGTGGCTATGCAAAGAGGTCCGGTGTGGCCAAGGCTTTTGTAGCCACCATGTGGCTCTGTTTCAATGGGCCAGATCTAGTGTGGCCATGCACGATCTTTTGTGGCAACCCAGTAGCCCGCTGTGTGGCCACAGCCCAGAAGGCTGAAAAATTTTATATTGTGAAATGATTTATTTAATTGGCAGAAAAACAGTTTAAATTTGTAAAATCCATAGCAACTTAATCCTAACTTGGAAAAATGTGAAATAATTTTTGTTAGGATCCTCTCAACTAGAACTATATTCTGAAGCTAACAAATTTTCATTTTATGCATGGAAATAATTTAATTAATTCAGATCACACAATAATTCATTAATGCGTTATCATTATTTCTTGACATGAAAAAATCTTGAAAAGTTTACTTTTCTGTTTACTTAGTCAAACTTTCTGGTTCTACAAAGTTCATATTTATTTGCATCAAAAATAATTTTATAAATGATTTATTGTGTTTAAATGGTGTTTAATTCATTATAAATTCATTTGATTTCAATAAATCCTAGAAAATATACTCTTCTGTTTATTTACTTAAAATTTATGTTTTAGAAAAGTTTCATATTTAATTTTGTCACAAATAATTTTAGTAAATGTTTTATTGTGTTTAAATGGTATTTAAATCATTATAAATCTATATGATTTAAGTAAATTTTATACTTTGTCAAAAAAAATTATTTAAACCCCTCTTATTTTGTTAGAAACTCCAAGACTGCGTTTTGTTTTCAAAAACCATTTTTAAGGAAGCTTTATAACTAAATTTATTAGTCATCTTTTGAAAATAAAAAGCTATCATCGCATGCGCATACTCTGGCACTTATGCATATCATTTCATGTTAAGAGCCGAGCTAACTGAGGAGGAGTTCAACGACGTTCCGTTTGTCGAAGAATCTAACTTTGAGCAAAGCCCAGGCAAGCCCCGATGCATTAACCCTGTTTTAACTGTTTTATATTTTATCACTATATAGTATATAAATTATTACTGTGTATTAGGTTTCTATGAGTTGATTGATACCGTAGATTGCATAATAGTGCCCTTTACCTATGTTAGTGTCCTTGGTATGGGTATTGCGATGTAAAGCTAGACTATGAGTAATTAACGGTAGAAGTCGAGCGATTGGTAACTTCACTCGTGAGAACTATAGGTTTTACCCCTGGTTTAAAGGTATCACCTGATTTGATGAAGTTAGATTATAAGAGTCTGAAAGGTTGAGATTGGTTATGAGATTAAAAAAATGATAAGTTGAAAACGAAATGATAAGTTGAGATCGGGCAGAGAAGTATAGGTTGGCCATAGAAATGGAGTCCTGTGTGCGGTAGCTCTGTTTATGTCAGTTAAAAACCGTATCGTTGTCGGCCATCTTGAGCAAGTTTGAACAGTACTGATTACATTCTGAATATATGGGCCCTAAAAAATTGATGTAGCCCAATGTAAGTAGTGACTGGACGTAACCAAACCTTTCTTCTGAAGATGATTAGAAGGGAGAGCTTTGGGGCTAACCATAGATAGACTCGATCTGGTTATTGCATGGAGGACCACTGCTCAGGAGAGGTGAGCATCGGACCGGTACTATATATCATTGACATGAAAGGTTGCCATGTGCGGCTTTCTAGAAGCGCGTACATGTCATGTAATCAGGTTTTTCCAGCTGGATGTAAATCGATTATAATCGTTGCCCCTCATAGTAATGAGTACCGCTTGTCTCACTGAGTCACATCGTAGTAAGAACTGAAAGAAGAAGTGGTTGAGGAAAGGAATATGATTTGTTGGATATGATTATTATTAATTGTTTGGCAACCATAATTGTGTTAGTTGATAGTGTAAATTAAATTTATATTCTCTTATACTTAATCTACTGCTAAAACTTGAAAGTAAGGATTCACTTTTAGCACTGGTTTTTGCAAACAGCTATCTCCTGTGAGTCAACCTTATCATATCTTTTGGAGTTGACTGTAATTGGCCATGTTGACGGGTAACACTTGTTGAGCATTTGAATGCTCAGGGCACAGCTCTCTGCTGTTTTTGTTTGCAGGTCATCTTTCTCCCTTCTCCGGACCAACTGACAGAAGCGACCCATGAGGTAGTATGTTCATTGAAAGCCTTGCTCGCCGCGCTGAGCTGTTGTGTGCTGCTAGAAAAGGTATCGTATGGGCTCGATGTCATCTTATGCTTAGTATCTAGGAGACCCTAGTAGTCTTTCAAATAAGGTGAACGCTTCCGCGCTTTCAAAATTCTTTGTTTTATAAACTTAAACAACCATTTGTATTATATTTTATTGTACTTGAGTTGTATTATTGGTTCTCGCTTCGTCGAGTAACACCCGATAAGATTCTGTGATCGATGGATCGTCTTTTTAAGAGGATGATCTGTCACAGCTGGTATCAGAGCAATATCGAGAACAATACGACTTTAAAGCTATTTACGAAAGGCTAACTATGTTGAAAACTCCTAGTTTAAGCCCAACTAAAGACTATATTAGTGTTTGAGTTACCACGTGACTTTTTGAGTGTGCTAACTAGTGGCCCTTAGTTCGTGTAGAACTTGAGAGATTGAGTTTGCCACTGAGATCTTGTATGGTCAACTATATTGGCCAATTTTTTATTTTGGTGAGGTTTGATAGGACAATTGCATATTGATCATTTACATTTAAACATTGTAAATAACCAAATCATCTTGTTTTAAAAAGTTTTAACTCAGCCAACTTTGGGGTAAAAAGCCGCTTTGAATTTCAACTGCTATTGCAGTTAAGACAGCTTGTATATAATTTTTGGAGCATATAAGCTTCTGAAGACTAGGTGCTTGACCTGTGCATATAGGTTTTTGGTAGAGTGGTTTGTTTGTGCGAAGATGAAAGTCCATTTGATCAAAGGACAGAAACGATTTCATCCCCGACCAAGTTTGGCAGAAGATTTCACGGTCATGTTGAAGTTGCGAGAAGAGAAGATTTAGTATACTAGTATTCTGTTGCCCTGCAATGCTGCAAGATCATAAGGTTACTAAGAACAACCCAGTGTGGTTTTTACTCAGCCTTTCTTGCCATAAAATCACCGTCATCAATTCAACTCTAGGAATTCTATTCTCGGTGTTGTTACCCTCTAATTTGTTTTTTCCAAACCTTGCCTTGTAGCCTAGTGAAGTTTTTCAAGACATCTACCACCATACTGAAGTATGTGACTCCAAGCTATTTCAAAATTCAGAGTTCCATTGTTTCTTGGCCAATCTTCGAGATTAAGGACTCTATAAAAAGGTTATGAATTTCCCTGCAAGTTTAGCTTTCCAAGTTTTCTAAGATTCATCCCATGAACCCTGTTAAAAATCCGAACTATATTAGGATATCAATCTGTTCGGAATAGGAATTCAGCACATCGATTGTTCCCTTTCAGCAGGCATATCCCCTGTTCTGTTTATTGTATGAGCACAAGTAAATATGCGTTGGAAAGCTATGGAAGTCCTCTACAAATTTTCTGTTCATCATCAGATCTGATTCAGTCTCTGTAAGTGCCAGAAATCAGTTTTGTGACTGCTGCGAGTCCAAAACAGAACAATTATTGTTCTGTTTTTCCTTGCTCTTTGATCATGAAACACAATGTAGGACAAAGTTATCACTTGTACAATGGTCTCAATTACCAGTCTGAATTGATCTGTACTGCCCGTCTCAAATTCCTTTTGATTTTGGATGTACAAGTTTGCGAGATACCTTGGCTTTTGAAGATTAGTATTTACCCTGAACGTTTGGATTCTTGGTGCAGCGGTGCATCTGCGCAGAAAGGAAGGGGGATAAAGAAGAACCATCCAATCACAAGGTTAGGAACGACCCAATACAGTTTTACTCGGCCTTTCTGACCACATAGTCGTTGTCACTAACTCGACTCTAGGAATTCCTTTTCTGATGCCCTTACCTTCTAAATTGTTGCTCCAAACCTTGCATTCAGACCTCCGTCATGAGAATTTCTAACACCTTTGAGGCAATTGCTTGAAAACCCTTCTTCATCTTTGTTTATCGTTGGTTCCTTACTGGGTGTTTTGGTGTTTCACATCCGTCTGGAGGATCTTCTACCTCCACATCACCTTCTTTTATGGCCTTATCTATGCGAGAGACATTTCTTTTCTCACTGATATTCTTTTTCTACCCTTCTTATCCTTTAACTATGCTATTATAACTCAAAGATTTAGAAGGTTAAGATCCAACCTAGGGGCCAGTTGACATTTCCTGATTTGGTTCAAATGAAGACAACGATTCAACCTTATGGTCGTAGTCAATGGAAGAGACCATCCTTCGCCGATGTCTTTGTCCCACGGACAATAGTTTCTTCTAATTAAACTCTTGACTCATGATGTTCGAAGACAACCATCTTGTTCCTTTGATAAGCTCAAACCACGTAATTGTAGACCCTTGGTATTCTCTTTCACGAACCCGATCATTCCTAATCAATTGATAGCATAATTGTAGTGTTAAACCAATTCTCTCGTATTGAGCATACTTCTTAAAATCCTTGTCTCATCTCCTTGAATTCACCTTTTTGTTGTGCTCTCTAAAAACTATGATTTTGTTTTTGAGTTGTGCCGGTTCGTCTAGGCGCTTCTTAAAACTAAAATTGTGATACAAGAGAACCTCCTCCTTGGTCCTTGATAAGGGATCCAATTACAATATCATTCTGAACGGATGGCATATTATCCGGAGTACGCAACCGAAATGGAGAATATTGTGCTTAGAGTTCCTCATTTGAATATCCAGCCTCGTCCTTGTTTTTAAACTGATATCCTTCTATGAGACGGACATATGCACTCCATAGAGTCCCAATCATTTCTTTGAACTCATATGCTAATCGACATTTGATGCAGTGCAAACCCCTTGCTCTTCGTATCATCTCGATCTCATTTTATTCCTGAAAACTTGGTTCATAATGGGTCTTAGCAGTCAATGATCTTTGTATCCCTAAGATTCATCAATGAGAAGCGCAAACCTATGAAGTGAATGATAGTTTAGTTTTGCGGCACCTTGATCCATTTTCCAGTCACCGAAAGTGAAAGCTTGCTAAGTGTCAACCGAGTTAGCCAGACTAGACAATGCGTTCTTGTGTCATAAAAGAAGATGCGCTTAAAAGTCCGAGATGTGACGATCGCCAATATCAAGCAACTGCAAAATGATCTTGTTTATTCAGAGAAGCCATATCAATTGTAATCAGAAAGAATGATTGACAAGAAGCAAGGTTCTGCAATTTTACAAGATTCCACATCGAAGATGAAGTGACTAGGAAGATCGAATAGTATCTACAGAAGAGTTTCCTTGAGTTTCTTTAGTTTCCATCATGTTCCATTTTCCCCCTCTTTTTAAATCTCGGGACGAGATTTCTTTAAGGGTGGGGGGGGGGGCTGTGACATCCCGTATTTTAGCAACCTCAAAAGAATCGTGGGAGTTGGATCAAATTCAAAATTTCGGAACCGAGCTCTAAAACAATTCAAACAAATTCTCGAGTTCAAGTGAGGATTCAATTTTTAAATGCGAGTTCAAAAATTTTCAAAGAAATTTTATGAAATAAAATTATATTCTAAAAGGTATTGCAATGTCTTGAATTTTAGAAATTTTATAAAAAAATTTATTCGAAGTTTAAAAGGTCCAAATGGATTATTTCTTATAAATAATTTTCTGTTTTCAAAATTTTGAAGAATAAAATGTATTTCGATTTTAAACTTGTTCCAAAAATAAAAGTTGTTCCCCTCAACAAGTTCTATCTCTCTGAAAAATTTCAAAATTTTTAGAGCTCTGAAAGTATGGATTTCGAAGCAAAAAAGTGAGCAGCGCAGAAATTCAGTAAAAATCAGAAAATTGGAAAAATCCTCATGGGACCCACATGTCAGCCCCGTGTATGCGTGCTGCGACCTCCTGACCCCTGCCACAAAGCCAATGACGTGCCCGCGTGCTCCCTCACCCCCCCCCCCGGCTGAGGTCCCCTTCTTTCCCTCTCATTCTCTCCAGCCGGCAACCACCATTGATGACCGGAGCTCGAACTCGTGCCCCACCCTTTGCTGCGCATCCTAAGCCACCAAATCTTGCAGGATGAAGCGTCACTCCACTCTATCTCAAATCCCCAAATTTTCCTAGATATTCCCTCACCGGTTCATTCGAATTTTTGGATTTTCCCCAACCAAGTTTTGTTGGTGCCGCCGGCCATTCTCCTCTAAAATCCGTGAGATTATGTGAGTTAAGCATAGATTCCTCGGGCCTGCAGGTGTTCAAGGGTATGTGGATTCGATCCAAACTTGTTATTCTTTGATTCGGTGAAGGTTTTGTTGCTAATCAAAGTTTTGTCGCCGGCATTCATGGAGGTCGCGCCCCCTCACCGGTGACGACCCCCTTCCGACCTCTTTCTACGTCGACAACACCCCTGCCGTTCTTCTACATAACCTACCAAAGTTATAGGAGCGAACGGCTCAGAGTTTCGTCAATCGAGCCGTCTCGCCGAACGTCGACCTCCGCCACCGGCCCATTTCCGGTGAGCTCCTCACCGAGGTGAGCTCTCCACTGAACTCCCCGCGTCCGCATGGTCGTGTTGTGGGTAAGCCGTCGTCTTTTGGTCGATGGAAACCCAACTCCGGCGAAGCGCTGGCGAGCACCGGCGAGCCACAGCCATGGCCGTTGGCTGCTCCAGGCACCGGATCTTTTGTGGCTATGCAAAGAGGTCCGGTGGGGCCAAGGCTTTTGTAGCCACCATGTGGCTCTGTTTCAATGGGCCAGATCTAGTGTGGCCACGCATGATCTTTTGTGGCAACCCAGTAGCCCGCTGTGTGGCCACGGCCCAGAAGGCTAAAAATTTTTATATTGCGAAATGATTTATTTAATTGGCAGAAAAACAGTTTAAACTTGTAAAATCCATAACAACTTCATCCTAACTTGGAAAAATGTGAAATAATTTTTGTAGAACTATATTCTGAAGCTAACAAATTTTCATTTTATGCATGGCAATAATTTAATTAATTCAGATCACACAATAATTCATTAATGCATTATCATTATTCTTTGACATGATAAAATCTTGAAAATTTTACTTTTCTATTTACTTAGTCAAACTTTGTGGTTCTGCAAAGTTCATATTTATTTTCATCAAAAATAATTTTATAAATGATTTATTGTGTTTAAATGGTGTTTAATTCATTATAAATTCATTTGCTTTTAATAAATCCTAGAAAATATACTCTTCTGTTTATTTAGTTAAAATTTATGTTTTAGAAAAGTTTCATATTTAATTTCGTCACAAATAATTTTATTAAATGTTTTATTGTGTTTAAATGGTATTTAAATCATTATAAATCTATATGATTTAAGTAAATCTTTAAACTTTCTCAAAATTTATTTAAACCACTCTGATTTTGTTAGAAACTCCAAGATGGTGTTTTGTTTTCAAAAACCATTTTTAAGGAAGCTTTATAACTAAATTTACTAGTCATCTTTTGAGAATAAAAAGCTATAATCGCATGCGCATACTCCGGCACTTATGCATATTATTTCATGTTAGGAGCCGAGCTAACGGAGGAGGAGTTCGATGACGTTCCACTTGTCGAGGAATCTAACTTTGAGCAAAGCCCAGGCAAGCCCGGTGCATTAACCCTGTTTTAACTGTTTTATATTTTATCACTATATAGTATGTGAATTATGTACTGTGCATTACGTTTCTAGGAGTTGCTTGATACTGTAGATTGCATAATAGTGCCCTTTACTTATGTTAGTGTCCTTGGTACAGGTATTGCGATGTAGAGCTAGGCTATGAGTAGTTAACGGTAGAAGTCGAGCGATTAGTTACTTCACTCGCGAGAGCTATAAGTTTTACCCCCTGGTTTAAAGGTATCACCTGATTTGATGAAGTTGGATTACAAGAGCCTGAAAGGTTGAGGTTGGTTATGAGATTACAAGAAATGATAAGTTGAGAACGAAATGATAATTTGATATCGGGCAAGGAAGTATAGGTTAGCGACAGGAAGAGTCCTGTGTTCGGTAGCCTTGTCTGTGTTGGTTAAAGACCATACCGTTGTCGGTCTTATTGAGCAAGTTTGAACAGTACTGATTACATACTAGATATATGGGCCCTAGAAAACTGATGTAGCCCAATTTGCGCAATGACTGGACGTAACCGAACCTTTCTTCTAGAGATGATTAGTAGAGAGAGCTTTGGGGCTAACTATAGATAGACCCGGTGTGGTTATCGTATGTAGGACCACTGTTCGAAAGAGATGAGCATCGGACCGGTACTATGTATCATAGGCATGAAAGGTTGTCATGTGCGGCTTCCTAGAAGCGCATATATGTCGTATAATCAGGTTTCTCCAGCTGGATGTAAATCGATTATAATCGCTGCCCCTCACAGTAATGAGTACCGCTTGTTTCACTAAGTCACATCGTAAAGTGGTTGAGGAAAGGAATATGATTTGTTGGATATTGTAACAACCTAAATTTTCGATGAATTTAAATAAAGAAATTGTCCCCGAATTCCATTTTCTTCAATTCAAATTTCTTTCTTTAATTCTTTTCGGCGCCAGATAAATTCTTTTCGAAAATTTTGTTCTGGGGCTGTAAAATCTTTTAAGTTAGACTATCCTTATCCTCTCCCACCAACCCCCACCTTTTTCATAACTCCCAAGTTGATCCCCTCTCTAATATAAATATCCCATTATTCTTATCCCCTCTCCCACCAACCATTTTCTTTTCGCGCCTGGTGAGGAGCTTTCAGCTGCTCTGAACCTTGCGAAGGTGATGGCCCGACAGATGCTTCTGCTAGAGTGGATTGTCGAGCAGTCACAGCAACAGCCTCGTGGACGTGCTCATGCTCCAAATGCAGCGCAGCACCACCAACCAGCAGGTTTCTGCATGGCTATGTTCCTGAGCATGCACCCGCCCACTTTAAATCGTGTAGTTGATCCTCTGGATGCTGATGATTGGCTCAGGGACATTGGGAAGAAGATTGATCTGATTCAGTGTGATGATCAGGAGGCTGTTCGTTTGGAGACTTACCAGTTCACAGGTGCAACTGGCGCCTGGTGGGACACGCTTTACGCTACTCTTGATGATCCAGAGCAGTTCACTTGAGACTACTTCGTCATTGCTTTTTGTGGTTTCCACATCTCTGAGGGAGCCATAGAGGCGAAGGCGAAGGAGTTCCATAACCTTCGTCAAGGAGGTATGTCTATCATCGAGTTCGCCAACAGCTTCACCCAGCTCAGCCGTTTTGCACCAGAGGAGGTTTCAATCGAGCGCCGCAAGATGTTCTGGTTCCGAAAGGGCTTGAGTCTCGACATGCTTCCGTACCTGGATGGTGGTGTTCAAGGAAGTCTTCATGAGCTTATTGACCAGTGCCTGGCTTTGGAGGTGTCGCTTCAGAAGCTTGATCGGTCCAGGGATGCGAACAGGAGGGCAGCTGGTCAGGGAACCAGTCGTGAGGCTTCTCAGCGTCAGCGCTTCAAAGGATCATTCCAACAGGGATCGGGACAGCCCACCTTCGCCCGATCCACTGCTCCTGCTCTAGTTCCAGTTCAGCGGCGGGGTTCTCAGAGTCAGGGAGGTGCTTTCCAGCAGCAGCAGTCTGCTTTTCGTCCGATAGCAGGTCAGCCATCGGTTCGCTGCTTCGAGTGTGGTCAGAGGGGCACAAGGCTTTTCAGTGCCCAAAGCATCAACCGCAGGGTCCTGGGGGAGGAGGTGGTTCTCAGTTTGCCACTCCCGCTAAGCCACCGAACCAGTCTGAAGGTCGAGGAGTGCGTTCAACGGACCGTAGCATTGCTCAACCGAGCGTCATGCACAGCCGTCTGAATCACATCTCTGTGGAGGAGGCTCAGGAGGCACCCGACGTTGTTATTGGTGAGTTCTTGATTCACTCTCACTTAGCGACGGTTTTGTTTGATTCAAGGGCTACTTACTCGTTTGTGTCATCGGTGTTTGCGACTACACATAGTCTCTCTACCTCACTCTTAGCCATACCTACATTTACCACTTCACCTCTTGGAGTCTATAAGAGTTGTGTTGAGTGTAGAGGTGTTCGAATCTTGATTGAGAGAGTGGTCTTCCTAGCTGATCTCATCGTTCTTTCTTCGCGTGACATTGATGTCATCTTGGGGATGGATTGGCTGGCGAGGCACAATGGAGTCATCACCTGTGCTGAGAGGGTTGTGTGGTTGGTTAACCACCACGGTGTTCAAGTAGAGTGCGCATCTAGAGCGTCCAGAGTTCCACCTTCAGTTTGCAACTTGCAAGAGTTGTCTCTGGAGCAGATTCCAGTTGTTTGTGAGTTTCCAGAGGTGTTTTCAGAAGAGTTGCCAGGAACACCCCTCGGATCAAGAAGTTGAGTTCGTGATCAATCTGCTACCTTGTACCACGCCGATTGCCAAACGGCCATACCGGATGTCTTTCGAGTAGCTTGCTTTGCTTAAGGAGCACATCAATGAGCTCTTGAGTAAAGGGTACATTCGGCCGAGTGCTTTTCCGTGGAGAGCCCCAGTGCTTTTTGTGAGAAAGAAGGATGTGTCAATGAGCATGTGTGTTGAATACCGTTCTTTGAATGAGGTGACGATAAAGAACAAGTACTATTTACCGAGGATTGATGATTTGTTTGATCAGTTGAAAGGTGCGAAGTTCTTTTCCTCGATTGATTTGAGATCGAGGTATCACCAGATGAAGATTCGTCCTTTCGACATTTTAAAGACTTCGTTCGTGACGAGGTATGGGTCTTATGAGTTCATGGTCGTTTTTTTTGGACTCACTAATACCTCTACCTACTTCATAAACATGATGAATAAGGTGTTCATGGCTGAGTTGGATAAGTTCGTGGTGGTTTTCATTGATGATATTCACGTCTACTCTAAGTCAGCGGAAGAACATGAGCAGCATCTTAGAGTTGTGCTTAAGAGGTTGAAGTCTTATCAGCTGTATACTAAGTTCAGCAAGTGTAAGTTTTGGTTGGAGAAAGTTGCTTTTTTTGGGTCATGTTGTCACAGCTGAGGGAGTTGCCATTGATCTCGAGAATGTCAAGCCTGTTGTGGAGTGGGAGTCATCGAGGTCAGTCTCTGAGGTGAGGAGTTTTCTTGGATTGGCAGGTTACTATCGCCGATTCATTGAGAACTTCTCTAGAATTGCTAAGCCTATGACTAAGAAGACTCAGTTGAGGGTACCGTTTGTTTGGTTAGATGCTTGTGAGAGGAGTTTTCAGGAGCTGAAGACAAGGTAGACATCTGCACCTGTTTTGACTTTGCCGGATATTCACTAGGATTTTCATGTCTTCTGTGATGCTTCTCGTCAGGGTTTGGGATGTCTGCTGATGCAGAACAAGAAGGTGGTTTGCTATACGTCGAGGCAGTTGAAGAAGCATGAGTTGAACTATCCGACGCATGACCTAGAGTTGACGGCTGTTGTTCATACCTTGAAGATTTGGAGGCACTATTTGATCGGCAACAAATGTGAGATCTACACCGACCACAAGAGTCTCAAGTATATCTTCACCCAGGCAGAGCTTAACTTGAGGCAGAGAAGGTGGCTTGAGTTGATTAAGGATTGCGATCTTAGTATCAACTATCACCCGGGTAAAGCCAATGTGGTAGCCGATGCTTTGAGTCGCAAGGCTTATTGTTCTTCTTTGATGTCTGGGCAGTCGAAGGTTCTTGCAAATCTGACCAGTTTAGGAGTGGAGATTGTTCCTTAGGGTTTCTTGCACGAGCTCTGGTTGCAGCCATTGTTGATTGAGGAGATCAAGTCAGCTCAGAGGCGTGATCGAGAGATTCAGTTGATCTTGAAGAAGATGAGGAAAAGCAAAGTACCTGGTTTTCGTGTTGATCAGCAGAGAGCTTTGTGGTTTGGGGACCGTATCTGTGTTTCGAGAGTACCTGAGCTACAGGATGCCATTCTGAGAGAGGCTCATGATTCTAAGTATTCTATCTATCCAGGCTGCACCAAGATGTTCAAGGATCTGAAAACTCGTTGCTGGTGGGTTGACATGAAGGCGGACATTGCTGAGTGTGTTGCTTTGTGTGATGTTTGCCGATGAGCTAAAGCTGAGCATCAGAGACCGGCTGGATTGCTGAAGCCGTTGTCGATCTCTTCTTGGAAGTGGAATGACATCAGTATAGATTTCATCACTGGGTTGCCGATGAGTTCATATCACCATAACTCCATATTAGTGGTGGTGGACCGCTTGACCAAGACTGCACACTTCATCCTTGTGCGTGATAACTTCTCAGTGGTGGTGGACTGCTTGACATCGTGAGGTTGCATGGTGCACCGAGGAGCATTCTGTCTTATCGCGGGCCTCAGTTTACCACGAGATTCTAGAGGAGCTTGCATGAGGCTATGGGTACACACCTGGTGTATGGTTCAGCTTATCACCCTCAGACAGATGGTCAGACGGAGCATGTGAACCAGATTTTGGAGGATATGTTCAGGGCTTTTGTGATCACCTATGGGTAGAGTTGGGAGGATAAACTTTCTTTTATGGAGTTCTCTTACAACAACAGCTTTCAGGCCAATTTGAGCTTGTCACCTTTTGAGGCGTTTTATGGTAGAAGATGCCGTACTCCGCTCATATAGTCAGAGGTTGGTGAGAGGTATTTCTTCGGTCCTGATTCCATCAAAGCCGTAGAAGAGAAGGTTGAAAAGATCAAAGAGCATCTTCGGGTTGCTCAGAGCTGTCAGAAGAGTTATGCGGATAAGAGAAGGAGACTCCTTTCTTTCGAGGTTGATGATTGGGTGTATCTCAAAGTGTCACCTCTCTGTGGCACGCGTCGCTTCCATATCCTAGGGAAGTTGGCTTCGAGGTTTGTTGGACCTTTTCGGGTTTTGAGGAAGATCGGTGAGCTTGCTTATAGGTTGGAGTTGCCATCCGAGCTGGCGGATGTGCATCCTGTTTTTCATATCTCTCACCTGAAGAAGTATCTTCGAGTGCTGGAGGAGCAAGTTGTCCCTGGTGTTTTAGATATTCAGGACACGCTCGAGTACCTAGTGAAGATTCTTGAAGAAGCATTCAAAGAGACGATGAGGTCTAAGATCAAGTTTTTTAAGGTCCAATGGAGCAACCACACCGAGCGAGAGGCTATCTGGGAGAAGGAAGAGAGTTTAAGGAAAGAGTTTCCCTATTTGTTTGAGTCTGCTTCTTAGATCTCGAGTACGAGATCCTATAAAGGGAGGAGTCTGTAACAATTCGAATTTTTGATGAATTTAAATAAAGAAATTGTCCCCGAATTCCATTTTCTTCAATTCTTTTCGACGCCAGATAAATTCTTTTCACAAATTTTGTTCTGGGGTGGAAAAATCTTTTAAGTTAAATTATCCTTATCCTCTCCCACCAACCCTCACCTTTTTCTTAACCCCTAAGTTGATCCCCTCTCTAATATAAATATCCCTTTATCCTTATCCCCTCCCCCACCAACCATTTTCTTTCCCCTCTTCCAAGTTGACAGCAGGGAGGACTCAGGCCGCTCGCCCTGCCCGACGCGCGCGCCTCCGTCCCCGCGATCCACGCACGCGGCCCTCTTCCCCGAGTCGATCCTCGACAGCGCCCAAGCCGCGCCGCAGCTCTCCGACCACAATTTGTTCTGCCATCGCTCGATCCGTCTTCGTCCTGACCCGCGTCTGCCCTTCCTCTCCACGCCGGTGCGCGAGACGAGTGGATCGAGCACCGGTGCAGCGCAAGGTGCCAACATCGTCGTTTGCCTGGTGAGTTTTCTCGTCCGTGTGGCTGCTGGTTCCGTGTGGAGCGCCGATGTCCTGATCCTCGTGTCCCGCTCATGGTGAAGTCGTCGTCTTGTGCTGTGAGTGAAGACCGTTCCTTCTACTGCTCGTCTAGCGGCGGTGCTTTCGTCCTCGTCAATCCAAGTGCTCGGTGAGCGTACCAATGTTTCTCTCGTACCTGCTGGTATTCTGTTCGAATCGTAGTTAAATCGGCTTGTTCGGTAGCGTTTTCTCGGTAGCAATTCGTAGCGCTGTAGTTCTGTGTTGATCTACGGTAGATCAATCAGCCTAAGTGGTCATCGTTGTTGTCTGGGGTGGCAGTAGCTTGGCCGATGGAGTCTGCAGTCAGTCGTAGGAGCGCCACGCGAAGTGATTGAGTCGTTGTCTATGGTACCCAGCTGTGTTGTTTAGCAAAGGAAGGATTTAGGAGTTCAGATCAAGAGCTTTGGAACTTGAGCACCGTTCATGCAGCAGAGCAGATCAGTGAGGGTTGATCGATGGTCAGTGTTTGGTTAGAGGAATACTCTGAGAATATTCTTCTTTTGGAATTGTTTTTGTACGGTAAATCTTCGGATATTTTTTAGAACTCCGTTTGGTCTTCAAAGTTTCCCTAGTTTGTTTCGTTAAATTCGTCTCGTCGAGAACGTCGTAGAGAATTTTTTCGGGGAACGTTTTGAACGCATTTAGTCTAGCAATCTAAATTTGAATTTAATTATTTGAATTTAAATTGTCGCGTACCTAGTGTCTTACCCCTGTTCGTGTTGTTGTTTAGCTAGTGACCCCGAGGAAGAATACTGTGTGCCTGCTCAGTTCGACGACCAAGATCCTGACTACAATCCCGAGCTGCCAAGTAAGCCGCGTTTTTTTATTACTCATGTACCCAGCATTTTAAACTGTATATTTTGTTTGTAACTATAATTTATATGCCAACTATTTTAAAATATACTAGCAACATTTCCAAACCGTGTCTATTTATCGTTCCACAAAATATAAGCCCTAGGATTACTTTAGAATGATTATTTTACTTTATGCTTAGCTATGCTTAGTCGCATTTATTTTACCTCACACCTATCAATATAAAAATAAAATTTGTGTTAAATGATTTTGAACTGTGATTCAAATGTGTAAGTTTTGTAAATAACTATATACAAAACTATTTAGCGGAAGCAGGCTGAAATTTGAGTAGCTGGGGGACTTTTAGAAAGTCTCTAATAGGCGTACCTGTGGCGGGTACAACGGAAAGATCCAGGCTAAGATCTTTTCGTGAGACTTATTGGCTGTTGGCGTTGAGCATGGAGAGTTCCTGCCCCAGCATATGAAGACCGGTTCGTCATGTCACATGTTTCCAGTGCTTTTCTATGCACACTACGTTACCCTATATGGGCAGAGCTTTGATCTTGAAGCTTGTCGAGACTGGATGTTTACTTGTGGGTTGGCGGTGTTGTGTTAGTGTGGTGTTGAGCTATAACTCCTCACATAAGGTCGAGATACCCCATCTGATCAGTGGTAGGTTCTTTACAGCTCTAAGACCCGTTTGCGTAGGGAATTAAGATCTCTATCTTAAAGGACAGGTAACCAGTTAAAGCTTGTGGACAGGTCTTGTGTGTTCTTTGGGACTACGACGGTAGTTTTTTATAGTACTTCTCGTGGGTCCAGGTGCATAAACTCTACAGAGTTATAGTCAATGCGCATTGTCACGTTTCGAAGAGAGACAATGCCTGAGAGCTTCCACGATGATTAGTGTTATTTTCTTCCCTCTATCTCTGTTTTCAAAATATTTTATACTCCGGCCTTTGTGTTGTAGTAGGGTGTGAAGATTACACCGGCATTTAAAATGAACCCCCGTCTGAGATAACGAAGATCTCTGCGGGGCAAGATAATAAAATTTGACAGTTTTAAAATAAAACTTTTTTGCATTTTTAAAATAAAATAAAATATTTTAAACTTGCATTTAGCACTTGAGATAGCCTTTACCCTTGAGACCATTTGTATGCATGCATTGTTGTTAGGTAGTACACACTTTGCTGAGTATTAGTACTCACGGCTTCCTAATTTGTTGTTTTTAGAGGATACCCACAGCTTCGACTTCAACTACATCTCCGATGGGCCGTGAAGTCAGCTCTATGCTCAAGAGTGCCTGTGTTGAGGAGGTTCGCCGCTGCTGTCATGAAGATGTTTCTGTTGCAGTTTTCTGTGGATTTCTCGATAGTGATCATTCTGCTCTGAGATAATTTCGGCCTGCGTGCCGATGGACCCCTTTAAAGAATTAGTTTCTAATAAATTTGTATTAACTTGCTAATTTTCTATTCTCATTTCTTGTTTAATGCTTTCATTATGATTTGTTGATTGATCGCTTGTGATGTCGTGCTTACCAACCTCCTGGGATTGGTAATGTTACAGAAGATCGTGACTTATTGAAAGATAAAAAAAACTCGATCTTTACAGATATGATTATTATAAATTCTTTGACAACCATGATTGTGTTAGTTGATAGTGCAAATTAAATTTATATTCTCTTACACTCAATTTACTGCTAAAACTTAATCTACTGCTAAAACTTGAAAGTAATGATCCACTTTTAACGCTGGTTTTTGCAAATAGCTATCTCATGTGAGTCAGTATTATCATATTCTTGGAAGTCGACTGTAGTTGGTCATGTTTATGAATAAGACTTGCTGAGCATTTGATACTCAGGGCGTAGCTCTCTGTTGTTTTTGTTTGCAGGTTCTCTCTCTCCCTTCTTTGGACAAACTGACAGAAGCGACCCTCGAGGTAGCTATGTTCGTGGGGAGCCTTGCTCACCGCGCTGAGCTGTTGTGTGCTGCCAGAAGAGACATCGTATGGGCTCGATGTTATCTTATGCTTAGTATCTAAGAGACCTTAATAGTCTTTTAAATAAGGTGAACGCTTCCGCGCTTTCAAAATTCTTTGTTTTATAAATTTAAACAACTGTTTGTATTATATTTTATCGTGTTTGAGTTATATTGTTGGTCCTCGCTTCGACGAGTGACCCGATAAAATCTTGTGGTCGATAGATCGTCTCTTGAATAGGAGACGGTCTGTCACATTCCTCTTCTCCCCATCTCTCCCTATAAAATCCATGTTCCTTTTATAGAACTTGTTCCGTGTTATATGAATGTATATCACTTTTGAAATTCAACCTCCATCCAACTTTTCCGAAATGTTTAGTTCTTGGCTTCATAGTATTCCAAGAAGCTTAAGAGCATGATTTTAGTAGGAGTTGTGGCGCTTTGTTGGGTAATGTGGTTGAATAGAAATGATACGGTGTTCAATAATATAAAATCTAATACCTTGATGCAGGTAATTTTTAAGGTAACATATTGGATCCGAACTTAGTCACTGCTGCATCATGATGAAGAATCGAGAGGGCTGATGAGGTGAGGATGCTGACTGTTGGAGACGGTAGTCATGGAAGTTTTGGTGAAGTTTGAATGGAAGTTTTCGAATAGAATCATGATCTAGTCATGTCTCTGTTCTATTTTCTGATCTATGTTGCCTTTCATCTTTCTTATGTAAGATGTGAGCCTGAGAGCTCTTGTTTGTAACCTTTGGCTGCATACATCGTCGAAACGGTGTAGAGGCTGGAACTTTGTTCCCTTATTAAAAAAAATGAATATTTGAACGATGCTTATAGTATTCTTCTTTCAATGTGTCTTATCATTTGTGATTGACTCGCAAATAAGTACTATATATTGCAGCACAAGTCGGCTTCTTCTATGTGAGGTCGCGTTTCGAAAATGGATCTAGCATATAAGGTATCTTTAGCAATATATTCGCAATTTTGAAACGGAGGTACTGCTAGATTTGAAGCCGGTGAAGCCAGAGAGAAACTTGTTTCGTCAGTTCCCTCTGAGCCTTTAGGGTTGCAAGCAGCCATAGCCTTCCCAAAAAGGTCTTGCTACTTGTTGACTTCAACCGGATTTTTTTTAACACTCTACAATACAATAGTGCTACAATTTTGTTGGATTACATATAACAACATTATATTTAACTAGAAAACTTGCGTGACGTTGCCACGCATATATTGTTATTTTTCTGTTGCATGACCTGTTGTTATCTTTATTTTGAATCCTTCTTTTTTATGGACTGCATCAAAAGATGGTATGATTAGCTTCAGGTGCTATCCAGAGTAAGGAGCTTTGTAAGCTCTTGAAATTGTGCGAGATAAGACTATTTATACCGACAGCTGCACGTTGCGTGGACAAAGAAAAGAGCTATATTAGATCAAATTCAGCATCAGAATTAAGGAGATAATCATTGATATATTTAGGAATTAACACCCACATGTAACGGAACAATACTCTTCTGGTAAATCTATCCCTCTATATCTTTACATCAGCATCATTTCAAAATTGATTACACATAGAAGAAGCTTCTTATATTGATTAACATTAGAGCCCAAGTCATAAAACAGAAGTCAATGAAATAGGAATTTGATTTCATCCTAATTAAAAGAAATCTTACAAGGGCAAGGGGCGGCCCAGCAAGCAGAAGATAATTATACTGATCATGTGTCTTGCCTGGCTTGTCAGGTTGAGGTGCTTCACTGCACAGGAAAATATAGTAGTAACGAAATAAGATCAAAATTGAAAATAGTGACTTGCAGAATATTAAGATTAAGTGTTATTTTTCAGAGTAAATCTATATATATATATATATATGTTCTTTATTTTAAATGTAAAGAATCACTCACTAACAATTACAAAGTATGTAATATGATATTGAAGCTAGGATGAAAATGGTACATGTATTTTTTGCAGCAAGTCCCAAAAAAATTTCTTAAAAGACCAAGAATTTACATACCACTAATACCAAAGAAAAAGTGACAGCCTAAGCTATTACATATAAATATCAGATTAAGCAGTGAGTACCTTATAAAGATTGATCGAGGGCAAATGTGCTCATGAAATAAGTGCGTAGCATAGACATGGGATCAGATTGCCCACAACTGCAAGTAGGATGAGAAATCATGTCAGATCAGCACAAAAAAAATCCAAGAAGTACTTGTAAAGGAAACTGCACAAGCACATTCAGATCAGGTGGATCGACATGATTTGTACCAAGCAGGGAAAAGATTAGCATATTGTTAAATAAATGTGAGAGAATAATAGTAATCTGCAATGCATATTATTTTGCTATCCTCATACCAATAATACAGAAAAAGTTATTGTACTGTTAATCCAGAATTGTTAGCTAGTTTAGAGGCATGGATAATACAGTGGAAAGTTTGTTGGAGACAAAAACAGGGAATACCTTATAGTGATTGATCAAAGGCAAAGGTGCTATTGAAACAAGTGCGCAGCATAGATATGGAATCAGATTTCCCAGAGCTGCATGTAGGATGAAAACTCGTGTTACATCAGCACAAAAGAATCCAGAGAATTACTAAGAACTTATAAAAGGAACTGCATAATCAAACTGTTCTGTACTGTAAAGTATAGATTAAAATGGATATCAATTTATGATATGTTAATAAAATTTGTTATTAATGTGCAGCAGGAATGTTAAGTGCATATAGTTATAAATAGTTAAAAATTTCTTGATATACAATGTTTTTTGTTTTGTCATCGCATTGTCCATTTTCATTTTCTATTAATATTTTTAGACCCTCTTTAGATGTGATGTCACACCCGGTTTTATGATTAAAAC
>BCLH01002314.1:0-45410 GCA_001602315.1 Zoysia pacifica | reverse complement strand
AATTTGCTATGTGCCTATTTTAGCATATTCATTTGTTCAGATGAAACCCTGTTGTGTTTGAAATTGGTTCGCATCAGATCAGATTCCATGGATGCATGTTGATGTCCGATATTTCGTGTTATAATATATGGTGATGTATTTTTAGACTCTTGATTTTATGTGTAATAAATTTCAACTGTAATGTTTTCTCGATCGAGCTAAATTGCATTTTTGTTAACTTTGCAAGTTGTACAAGTGACAAATTATAAAGCATGCAACCCGAGAGCTGGTTAGCATGAGTCCCCAGCTTATGCTATGCCAACTCATAAACCACCAGTGTTTGCCTGAGTTTTAAGAATGCCTTGATGGAAATTTCGGTCGACAGTGCTTAATTACATGCTCACCCAAAGCTTTATAGCTAGAGCTACCTTTTAGACAAGTATATTGTTTAAACAATTTACCGTAAATCAGATGCAGCAAGTTTAAGTTACAAACATAGTATGGTTTTTGGGGGTTGCTTACCTATTTTATGTATCTGAAAATTTTAGATATCTGAAGTAGCACTTTGCTTCGTTACCAGCTGTCCCAGGATCTTATTTTACCTTTTACTTTATGGATATTATCTTTAGACCTTGATTATTAACTTTCTGAATGATAAGTATTAGACCTTGTTTTAATATAAGTGAGCCTTCCTTTGGTCTGAAGTACACTTATGCGCACTTTTATCATTGGACGCTTTAGATGCTCAACATTGACGCTATTATTTTTCTTTTTCTTTTTTGCAGGAGAGACTTAATTGTATCGTCCTCGGCATGTCACTTTGCAGGACAGCAAAGTGAGACATAAAAGACATTTTTATCGTATCATGTTTATAGATCACGTAACCTTGTTAGACGTCTCCCGTTCAAAATAGATACGGTTAGAAATATACAGATCTTTACATATCTATAACCGTATCTGTTTCGAATTGTCCACATTTTTTGGACAATTTGAGAATGCGTAGATAAGGTTAGTTTCCATGGTCTACTCCTATTCGAGACAGAGTTTCAGCATCACCTCCATGTTGTGGCCGGATACACAATCTCCTTTGCAGAACGTGTATTCTGGTCCTAGTAGGGAGGTGCTGCTGAAATTCTGGCTCGGATAGAAGTAGAGCATGGAAACTAACCTCATCTACGCATCCTCGGGTGGGATTAGGACATATCTTCACCTATTAAATAGTACAAACATCGTGTAGATGCAATTGATTTTTATATCACTCGCTGATATGTCCGAGTTATCTCGGACCATGATTGCAGACATAGAGAGAATGGCACCTGTGTTGCTCTGTAAGTTGGAGAAGATCTTTCCACCCGGCTTCTTCAATCCGATGCAGCATTTGATTTTGCACCTCCCGTACGAGGCACGAATGGGGGGAGGCCTGTGCAGGGCCGTTGGTGCTATTCAATTGAGAGATGTCAAAAGGTTCTTCGAACTAAATGTAAAAATAAATGCAAAATTGAAGCTTCCATCGCAGAGGCATACATTCTAGAGGAGGTGTCAAACTTCACAACAAAATACTATTGTGACAACCTTCCTAGCGTGCATAATCCAACTGCTCGTTACAATGCGGGCGAAGACGAATCAAACCTCAGCATTTTTCGAGGGCAACTCGGAAGTGCTAGTGATGCGACCCATAAGACCTTGAAACATGAAGAGTGGCACAATATTATGATATATGTGTTGACCAACCTTTCCGAAGTGAAGTTTTTACGCAAGGCCTTGATGGGGTCGAGTATTATGGAAGAATTGAAGAAATATATGAACTCATGTTTTAAGGTTGCAAACCTCTTAATCCTGTCATATTCAAATGCCATTGGTTTGATCCTGATGTAGTGAGACGGAACCCTAATCTTGGGTTAGTCAAAATTTGACAATTATCCGTCTTACCAAGAGACGATGTCTATATTGTGGCTCAACAGGTCACACAAGTTTATTATCTCTCTTACCCGTGTCAAACTGACGACCGTCTTAAGGGTTGGGATGTTGTGTACAAGATATCTCCACACGGTAAATTACCGGTTCCAAACAATGAAGATTACAATACATATGACGGAGAGTTCTTTTAAGAAAATAGGCTAGAAGGTACTTTTGAGATAGACCTAACCGAAGCGATCAGGATAGAAGTAGACAATGAAAAGGCTATCGACGAGGACGCTGGAGATGAGGTTCATAATGTGAAGGACTTAAAATTACTTAAGCGATTACATTTAGGCAATGACAGTGATGACACCATTCCTCCTTCGAAGCACGGGCACGATTATATTGATATTGGTGATAGTGGTGATGAGACTTATGATCCAGCTAATCCCGATTATGATGATTATTTTTAATACATGTATGATCTGTATTAATAATTAATTTTTATTTTTTAATACTAGTTTATTTTCTAATTTTTTTTCATCTCATTCTAAATACATTTTGTTTATCTGTGCGGATTGGTTTACTCTTTTTTATTGCAGGTGATTGGGCAAAGATGGTGGGCGGTTTCAGGAAGGTAAGATCGCTGTACAAAAGAGATTCTGATGCAGCTGAGGGGTCCAGCAAGGGTCAAGGAAAGGGTGGAGGCAGAGATCGAGGGAGAGGCAAGGCACCTGTAGCTCCACCGTCGCCTGTACCTCCGTCGTCGCTCGAGGAGGAGGAGCACGAGTAGGATGAGGAGCAGGAGCAAGATGACGAGCAGGAGGAGCAGGAGCAGGATGACGAGCAGGAGGAGCAAGAGGAGGCGACAGTAGGTTCAGCTTCCTCTAGAATATCGCATGTCTGGTTGCAAGGTCCCTCTACCCTCCCGACCCGACCGATACCTCGTGAGAGACGCCCACTGATTAGACCCACTGGTGTTAGGTAAGTTACTTAATAAGTTGTCATTTATTTTTCATTTGATATGTTGAAAATCACAATAGAAACTAATGATTTATCTTAATCACTTGGGCAGAGGTTGAATACTTGTGGTTGCAGGTGATCATAAACGACATGCCAATGGCATCTTTGGTCTTTTGTGCAGGCTACACTTTTCGGGCCTGGTTGCGTATGGCGGAGGGCATGAGCCGGCTTACACATGAGACCACTACATCGACTTTCTCGATGTACCAGATCGAGATGGCAGGGTCTTTCGCAACAAGGCGGAGCAGGTGACGGTTGAGCTGTGGGTAAGTATTCCTCGCACTACATTTAGTTTTGATTTGACATTGCTAAATAATGACTGGATACATCGTGTCTATATGCAGGATTTCTTCAGATGCTAGGACAGATACGAGGCTAAGGCGGCTGCTGTGGCTCACAAGGCCTGTGTCAAGCTCGTCAAGGACATGCATTACGAGGCTCGCATCCAGACCATTGTAACATACCCTGCTACGTACCTTGACACGAAGATCACCAAAACTCAAGCAAGAACCATGACGATGACTCGTGAAGAATACCTGCAGGTAAATATAAAACATTAATAATGCTTTCTTCTGAGATTTAGTACGCTTAATTTGATCTTCTTATATGTCATATACTTAATGAGGTGTAGGTGCCTCCGTGGTGGTGCACCCAGCATATTTAGTGTTAGGAAGAGATGATGAATAAGTGGTGCGCCGCCGAGTGGGAGGAGACGCACATCGCTTGCCGGGAGCATTGTTTGATGATGCCAGGTGCACCACACCATCAAGGCAACCTAAGCCTCGATGAATACGCGGCTAGATGGGTACGCGAATTTATTTCTTTATTATAACGCTCAATTCTGCATAATTTCTACTCGTCTTGTTATTTTTTCGCAGTCCTCGTCACATGGTGACCAGCCTTGCTCCTAGTTCAAGGTATGGGCTTTCGCCCACAAGGGCAAGGCGACGTCCGACGTCGAGTACAACCCGAAGGACCCGCCCTCGGCGTACAGCAATGTAACCGTCCACAGCCGCCTCAGCGAGTACACTGAGATGGTAAGAGAGGTCCATAGGCAAGAGTACGATCTGAGCACCTAGGACCTTGATGGAGAAGTCGTCATAAGGGTAAGAGGAGGCAAGAAGCACGAGCGGTACTGGATTGGCGACAGCACACTCGACACGGCCACCACTCCCACTCTCTCTCAGATTCGAGCAAAGAGTATAAGTTCAAGCCCGACCATATGCCCACGACCAGCCACTGCACAGTCCCGGATGGAGGCACTCCAGGTTACTTATGTTTTATTCGTCGTTCTTTGATTTTTACATACCTTTGATTTGTATTGTAATATTGAGGTGAAATATTGTAGGCCGAGCTAGTAGGAGAGAGAAAGCTAAGGGAGGAGATGGCGGCGAGGATGGAGGTCGATCGGCAGAGGCAAGAGGTCGAGCGGCAGAGGATGGAGCATATATTTCAGTGGATGCAAAGTCTTAGCGAGAGAATGGGTCAACCTCTGCCACCAGAGCTAATTCCTCCTCCACCTCCTCCTGCAACTACTCCTGTGAGTATAAATGTTTTAAGTTGTTTGTTTTTACTTTAAATCTTGTCTAACATATGCAATCTTTTCTCTTTTGTACAGAATCAATCGACGGCATCGAATCATGATGCATCGAATTAATCGTCTCATACGCCGTAGTGGCTTCGTAGTTAATCTATGTGTGAAGCTATTGGACTATATGTGAAGCAAACTAATATGATAGATGTTTATTGTATTTTGTGTGAGACCTATTTATATAAATTGGTTGTGATGTGATTTATATATTTTTTGGCTATATAAAATTCTTGTGATGTGAATGTTTGTGGTTTATATAAACTGTCTGTGATGTGATATTTGTGTGATTTTAGCTGATTTTAACATTTCAAAAACATATTTTGTCGAGTGCCTCAAATTTTGCAGGGTGTCTGGATAAAAACACTCGGCAAACACTAGGATTTTGCCGAGTGTTCTTACACAGACACTCGGCAAAAGTTAAATATTTGCCGAGTGTCGCGAGGCTGGCACTCAGCAAACAAAAATAGTTTGTCGAGTGTCGCAAGGCCTGCACTCGGTAAAGTCTCCGAATTTGCCGAGTGTCGCATGCAGACACTCGGTAAAGTCTCCGTCACTGTTTTCTGTCCGTTCGGTCTACTTTTTTTTTACGAAGGTCTAAAAGGCACTCGGCAAAGATTTTGCCGAGTGCCCGACGAAAAACACTCGGCAAACGTCTCTTTGCCGTCAAAAAGTAGGCCGAGTGACCAATGCCATGCGTGGTACTCAGCAAACACTTTTTTGCCGAGTGTTTTTGGCTTTTTGTCGAGTGCCCTCGAAACTCAGCAAATAGAGCCATTTCGGTAGTAATTCTAAGTTATGGTATATTGTTGGCATTGCTCAATCAATCAAGGTTCACAACCTGGCGTGGATTGGGAAAGGGGGCAAAGCAACCAATTAACACCGTCCATCAACTTACGGGCAAGGGGGCAAAGCAACCAATTAACATCCGCTGCCAGGTGCTTGGCACCCGCCTTGCACCAGAGATAGGCACCGTCCATTAAATTTAAAAGTTACATTTTTTCTGTTTGGCGCTAAATCATTCGTCCTCCGTCCCGACGACATGGAAGAATCAGGATACCTATTTTCTACAGTTCAGTCGTGCTATTGTATATCTTCAGAACAATAATATTCACTCGCTAAATAAATTAAGAAGAGGTCGTCGTGGATTGTGGCCGTACTCGCATGAGATTGAGATACACATGCAGCCCATTCTGAGCCACGGATGGCCCGTGACTAGACACCTACGTGGCATGCTGCACAGAGACAAAAACGTCCACGCGTCACCCATCCGGGAAAGTATTTATGCTCAGTGGATAATGCTGTGGCATATAGTACAAATCAACGTTAATATGCTCGACCAACAGGAGCCTGAAAAAATGAAAGTCGAAATCAACGAGCCGATCAGATGGGTGCATTGAAAAAGGATGGAGAGAGTTGGCGAAAAGGAATGGTCCGAGTTGCATGTCCATGACTAGCTAAGCTAAGCTTCTCTTGGTGTCACTGTTTCCGTCGCCCTCTAAGAATGAACGATATCCTTAGCGTGCTCTAGAATTAACCACTACTTTGAGTTTGAAATATTGTCACGGTCAATTTTTAATATCAATATTGATCATTTATTTTATTCAAAATAAATAAAATATATTTTATTATAATTTATTTTAGTATTAATGATATTTAAAATCTAGCTAATAATTTTACAGATTTATACAATTATTTATTTATTTAAATAAAATAAATTATCAAAATTGATGTTAATAATTAAGAATGTTAATATTTTTAAAATTAGAGAAATGTTAATAATTAAAGGTGTTAATATTTTAAAATTAAAAAGAGTAATTCGTTGTTTCTCTAATCCAGAAGCGTCACGCTTCAACAACGCCCTGATGAGGTTCCAGAAGAAATACCAAACCTTTTCCAGTCCATTTTGGGGTCGTTTGCTTGTGTCCAAGCACCTTTCCCATGAGTTGAATCCCGTGTCCCGACGCTGTCGCCGCCGGTACGTGACACGTCGTTCGTGGTGGCTATGCCTTTGGAATTTGCTCCTGGGTTAATCAGTCAAATACTTACGGGCTGATTAAATACTGCTCTCGGTACGTTTGACGGTAACAATCCGTACCGATGACCATACTGCCCTTCTTCCAATTCGGTGGCTGCGAGATTGTGGGTCCCGCCACGTGGGTCAACCGTGTTAGCTGCGTTCTCGTTTATGCCCCTGGATTATGAAATACTAGGAATAGAATCTAAATAAATAAAAAGTCCCTGCACCTCTAATCCCCGGTTGGGCACGAGAAAAGGGTAACCACGCAACAGTAGCGGATCTAGGATTTTAATGAGAAAGGGCAAAATAAAGCAGATGAACTCAGCTAATGCAAAGAAATTTACCAAACTCGAGCAGCATGAGAGATCAAAGACATATTTAGACTTTTGTTCTCCTACTTATTGTGTGATTAAAAAATATGAACTTTTTTTATGTTTTTAACTACTACTATTAATATTTACTAATGTAAATAGGTATATATTAACATAAAAAATATAATTAATATAAAGTATATATTAATTAATGTTTTGAAAAAAATTTGGGGGGACAGCTGTCCCCATGTCACCCCCTCCGTACGTCTCTGGCACGCAATCAGGTTCTATTGGTGATTAACTGTGCTATAATTTCACTAAAATTCATACCAAACTTAAAAAAAAGACACAATACTCTCTTCATTTTTAAAATTGATGTTATCATTGACTAAATACATTAACTTTGACTATTTGTCTTATTTAAAAAACTAATAAAATCAAAAAAATTATAAGTTTTAATTCAAACAATTTTGATGATAAAACAAATTATAACAAAATATTAAAATTTATCATATTTTTTGAATAAGATTAATAGTAAAAGTTGATATTTGATATTAATTTGAGAACAGAGGGAATAAGTAATTTAGACATGGCACATAAATACATTTATTATAAAACTGGCCAATGTAAGATTTATCTAGCATCCTCTCGATTTTCTCTTCGGGTGTGGAGTGTGGGCTAGGTCAAAGAAAACATGTTCAGTTTATATCATATATTCTCTTTAGTTTTGAAATATTGACACGTTGACTTCTAATTTTTTTTTATCATTTATCTTATTAAGCTGTAACCATCGTTATCATTACACTGTAAAATTTAGTAAATTTATGATAAGTTTAATTAATTTCACATTACTTGCGATGAAATGTTATTCACAACCCATGCTTATCATATAAAATTCTGTAGCACTATTATAATAATCCAGTAGCACTAAAGAACACGTGGATCACAGTAGTGTTATATAAGTAAACATCAGTATTATTTACTTACTCTGTTTTTAAATTAATATCATCTTTGACTTTTAACATATTTTCTTTGTTTTTAAACTAATATTATCGTTGACTTTTATGATCAATTTTGACTATTTATCTTATTTAAAAAATTTATTTAAATATATAATATTTTAAGTTATGATTCAAATAACTTTAATGATAAATTAAATTATATAAAATTTATAAAAAAATTTTAGATAAAACAAATAGTTAAAGTTAAATTTAAAAGTCAACAGCGATTAAAGAACTGAGAGAGTAAATTGATATTCTAGCGTGTCATGTCATTCTATGTTTTGCATCATCCATTAGAAGTTTCTTGATACACCTCGTAAACAACACAACAAAAAGATTAGTAGAAGAGATTGTACGCATCAACAAAGAAAAACGGGGGACGGCATGCCAAAACTCCTCGCCCTTTCCACGACAGCGGAGCATTTCTTCCGCTCCAACCCAAGTGCACTTAATTACGAAATGGCAGATCCGCAAATAAACGGAACCCCAGCCCCTCTTCTGAACCTGAGAACCTTCTCAAAGTTCTCGTCTCCCCTTCGTCCTCCGCCGTCGCCGACGTCAAACGCGATGTTGTACGGCGGCGAAGGCAGCTGATCCAACCACAGCTCGATATATAGTACTCTCCCGCTGCTTCCGCAGACTCCAAGAACGGACTCCTAATACTAGCGGGGCAATCGACTTATTAGCCTCGCGATCCAATTGCACTTCCTGATCGCGGATAGGACACGAATTTTTGCCTTGTGTTCTGCGAGGGACTCTCTGCCATGGAAGCAGTAGGCGTCGCGCCCGCGCCCGTGGTGGCGCCGGAGAAGAAGAAGCTCCTTGACCTGAAGGACCCCCTTGGTGCCCCCGCGCCGAGGGCGTCTTCGGCGCCGGCCAGCAAGTGGGCGATGAAGAAGAAGCTGGTGGGCGGCGATGGCGGCTACGTGCTCGAGGACGTGCCGCATCTCACGGACTACCTGCCCGAACTCCCGGTGCGTGCGACAGCCTCCACGGGCGTTGGTGTTTCTGTCTCCCGTCGGGGCCGGTTGGTTTCCTGACGGTTAGTTTTCGGCGTGGACTGCACAGTTCTTGGTTTCTTTTGGTGCGCTTTCTCTGAATTTTTTGATAAAGATGGAATTTTCAGTCTCTTTTGCGGCTCTTCTGTTTTTTACTTGAATTGTTGCATATCGATTTTGTGGTAAAGGGGATTTGTTGGGTGCGCCGATAAATTTGAAAGCTGGGTGAAAATGAGTTTCTGAAGTAGCATATTAATTTGCCAACTTATTACTGAACTTTGATGGTGCTGTTGATCTGCAGACATACCCAAATCCTCTCCAAGACAATCCGGCGTATTCAGTCGTGAAGTAAGGACTCTCCTCTTTTCTTGCTTCCATTTTAGTTCCATTGAATTCGGTTCTTGTCCTTTTAGACACGGATGTTCCAAAGCTGACCTTTCTTTGTACCACGTATCATCTCAGGCAATATTTCGTCAACACAGACGACACCGTCACGCAAAAGGTGACTTTCGTTTTTTTTTTTTTTTGTTTGGTACTAGTAAACAATGAACTGAACGCTGTGCAGGGTGATTTCGCTTGGAGCTAAACCTTATAACATCACTGTTTGCAGATTGTTGTTCATAAGACCAGTGCGAGGGGCACCCACTTCCGACGTGCCGGGCCGCGGCAGAGGGTGTATTTCCAGTCCGATGAGGTGAACGCAGCCATTGTCACCTGCGGAGGGCTCTGCCCTGGGCTCAACACTGTCATCCGCGAGCTTGTTTGTGGATTGTATGATATGTATGGCGTCACCAGCGTAGTTGGAATAGAGGTGAGGAGTTTGAGAATCATCTTTTTGTGAGTGCACTTTTGTTATTATGCTTGATTTTTTACAGACCTCAAATTAGTTTATGTTCAGCTTTCTGTTTTCACAGTGTTAAAATAATACTTGAATATATTCTCAATAATTTTAAGGGGATTTATATGGTTACAGTTGTTGACAGTGACAACAATGACAAGCATTTGCTGTTTACACCTGATAACATTATGTTGTCATATACTTTTTCTCTATTGGACTAATTGTGAATGTGCAACATGTAGGGTGGATACAAGGGATTTTATTCTAAAAATACTATAGCTTTGACACCGAAATCGGTGAATGACATCCACAAGAGAGGCGGGACTATCCTCGGAAGTTCTAGGGGAGGGCATGACACTGCCAAAATTGTTGACTGTCTTCAGGACCGCGGTATTAACCAAGTTTATATTATTGGAGGTGATGGTACTCAGAAAGGTGCTTCAGTAATTTATGAGGTAATAAAGGCATCCCAATGCTGAGATATTTCCTTGGAAGAAAAATCAGTATATATGACACAAAGTTTTGGAAATTGATTCCAGGAAGTCCGTAGGCGAGGCCTCAAATGCGCTGTTGTTGGTATTCCAAAGACCATAGACAATGACATTGCGGTACTTTCTTTCTGTTATGCCCCTTCATATTTATACAAGATTCATTCATCCGGCATGTCTGGCTGCAATGTAATGTTGAATTTCTTGCACAGGTGATTGATAAGTCATTTGGGTTTGACACCGCTGTGGAGGAGGCCCAAAGGGCAATCAATGCTGGTCATGTGGAGGCTGAAAGTGCAGAAAATGGCATTGGTGTTGTGAAGCTAATGGGTCGCAATAGTGGTATGCTTATCTATACAAACTTGCAGCAACATCTTGAAGTGATGAATGTTCCTACATATTCTGTAGCAACATGATTTTAACTAAAGTGCTTCTAATTTTTCCTGGTGCAGGGTTTATAGCGATGTATGCCACTCTAGCAAGCCGTGATGTGGTATGCTCTTATCGTTCTATTCGTTCATTGAATTAACCATCAAAATAATAATCAGGACATTAAAATAAACTATCATTCAATGATTGGCTGACCACTTTATTCTACTTGTTACCTCAGGACTGTTGCTTAATCCCAGAGTCGCCATTCTATCTAGAAGGAAAGGGAGGACTCCTAGAATTTATCGAGAAACGGCTCAAGGACAATGGTCATATGGTCGTTGTGGTGGCTGAGGGTGCTGGACAAGATCTCATTGCTGAAAGCATGAACTTTGTAGATACTCAAGATGCTTCTGGAAATAAGCTGCTCCTAGACGTTGGCCTTTGGCTATCCCAGAAGATAAAGGTCAGATTTCTGGTCCAGAGCTTCATTTCCTTATCAATGCAGGGACAAACAATAATTTGACGTGTGACTCGTTGGAATGTAGTAGCATACCCCCCCCCCCCCCCCCCCCCCCCCCAATGGGTGATGCCCCAATAGGGATAGTTATGACCAAACAATTTCATTTTTTGGATCGAAAATGTAAAACTCGGTTATCCTAGAACTAGTGGTTATCATAGCTGGAAGCCTGGGTCAACGCTGACATGTTCTTATATCATTGCATTGCTGAAGTATTTCTTTGCTAATCACACAGGATCACTTCAAGAAGAAGCGCAACTTCCCCATAACTCTCAAGTACATCGACCCCACCTACATGATCCGTGCTGTCAGGTCAAATGCATCCGACAATGTATACTGCACCCTTCTAGCACACAGCGCCGTCCATGGCGCTATGGCAGGGTACACCGGCTTCACAGTCGCTCCAGTGAATGGCAGACATGCTTACATCCCATTCTATGTAAGTCCATCCAGGGCTATCTGTTCTATTACGTTCAGTTTTAATGACCGCTGGCAGCTTCTCATTGTCTGTAACGTGTACAACCTCTACAGAGAATCACCGAGAAGCAGAACAAAGTTGTGATCACGGACCGGATGTGGGCACGGGTGCTGTGCTCTACGAACCAGCCCTGCTTCCTGAGCCACGAGGACGTCGAGCACTTGAAGCACGATGACGACGAGCATCACAGGCATAACACACAGCTCCTGGAGGACGAGGTCCAGTGCAATGGGTCAGCTCAAGCAGTGTGACAAGGCAAAGGAACGAGTATTTAGTATAAAGCATGTAACTATTGATAATTTTTAACCTTCTCTCTTGATTTTATTTTTGGGTTTGGCTTGTAGAGAGACCTCCACTGTATAAATGAATCTGCTGTAAGCATTTCGTAATAAAATGCTTCATTGTAGTATCCAAAGTTTTGTTCGTGAATGTCTTTCAAGTATTAATTTTTTTTTGGGGATAATACTTGTTTTAGTCTCTGAACTATGATCAAAAGTTCAATTTTATCTTTGAACTTTTAAAAGGTCTAACTAGGTCTTTGAACTTTGGTTTTTAGCTCAGTTTCATAACTGATTTTACGTGGCGGAACCACATCATGTCAGCACATCATGTCAGCACGTGATATGCAATATCAACTTAAATTTTAAATTTTAAATTTCAAATTGATTTTTCTCTCATAGTATAACTCTATTTTTGGATTGGTTTGAACCATCATGTTTCTTAAAATTATTTCAATAAAAAATCATACATAGATATATATTAATATTTTTTACATATGATTATATATATGTTTAAATTCAACAAGTTGAACATATTTTATATTTTTTTACATTTTTATATATTGCTTTGTATTTTTAACAAAATGGACTCAATGCAATTCAAATATTGAAAATGTCGTGTTGTTAAGACAATAGAAACATAAAAAAAATCAAATTTTTTAACATATCATTACATAATTTGAATACATTTTTCAAATCTAATATTAACACAATCCAAACATTGAAAAAATATCCATACATTATTTTATTTTGTTGCATTAATTCTAATAAACATGATGGTTTAAATAAATCTGTAAACAAAGTTACGGTTAAGAGAAAAATCAATTTATAATTTAAAATGTGAAATTTAGGTTGATATGGCGTGGCTACTGCTGACGTGGCATGCCACGTAAGCAGCCACATTGTCGCAGGGATGAAGATGAACCTCTAAGCAAAGTTTAGAGACTAAATTGGAGCTTTTGAAAGTTGAGAGATGAAATTAAAATTTCAATCATAATTGAAGGACTATGTTGATTGTTATCCCTTAATTAAAGTACATGAATGTAGCGAACAACATTGAGGAAAATGAAGTTTTCTTTATTCTCCTTGTCATCAGGGCATACAAATCCCGCCACATATAGCTATCCAAGAGTGATAGAGAGTTACATTAGAGTTACCAGTCTTTTAAGTATACAAAGGTTACAACTCCAATGTTATTCAACCTTAATAGCTTAGAGGTTTCATAAACTGTTGAATTAGACTGGTGAAATTCCGAACTAGACACCAGAGCCGGACAAAATTAGGTTGCTAAAAGCTTAAAAATGTGGCGTGCTTTCAAATTCTTCCAATTTGTCGAGAGGATCATTAAACAAAAGGGATAATACCCATTTTAGTCCCTAAACTATTGTAAAAGCTCAATTTCATTCT
The DNA here is from genome assembly GCA_001602315.1 of Zoysia pacifica. Classification (NCBI taxonomy): domain Eukaryota; kingdom Viridiplantae; phylum Streptophyta; class Magnoliopsida; order Poales; family Poaceae; genus Zoysia; species Zoysia pacifica. The sequence continues at coordinate 32,213 of BCLH01002314.1, read as the reverse complement.
TCAACTTTCAAAAGGTTCAATTTAGTCTCAGAATTTTGATTTAAAGCTCAATTTCATTCCTTATCTGACGTGGCTGCACACGTGGCATGCCACATTAGCACTTGTCATACTATGTCAGATTCAATTTTATAATATGATTTCAAATCATTTTTTCTCAAACAATTGCTTTATTTTTATCCCATTTTGAACCATCATATATCTTAAAATTAATGCAAAAATCCTACATGGATATTTTTTATATTTATATTTTAAAAAATCAATAATTTTGACATGTCTTAAATATGTTCAAAATCAATAATTTAAACATATTATATATTTTTGACATATATATATACCTTTTCATTTTTTTAACAAAACTGAATATTAATGTAATCCAAATTTAGGAAATGCCATTTTTGTTAAAGAAATAGAAAATTTGAAAATTCCTATTTTTGAGGTTTTTAAAATTTTAAAATACTAAAATATATTACCCTACAATGATAAATTTTTTCACATTTGATTTGCAATGTACACGTAGGATCTTGTGTTGTTGCATTAATTCTAAGAAATACAATGGCTCATACCAATAAAAAAACAGAGCTACAATATGATAGAAAGATCTGTTTGAATTTTAAAATCTAAAATTTAAATTGACGTGGTGTACCATGTGTGATGTGGAATGCCACGTGTACAACCACGTCAGACGAAAGATGAAATTGAGCATCGAATCAAAATTCAGGGACTAAATTGGATCTTTTGAAAGTTGAAAGAAGAAATTGAGCTTTTGACCGTTTAGGGATGAAATTAGGTATTATCCCTTTAATTAACAGAAAGAAAGCAGTCATCAATAAAGCAAGGAGAGTAAAAAAGAAGGGCAGGTTGTACGCTATACGAAATAGAAGTCACCAGAGCCGATATCATGTGGACACGTAAGAAGGTTGTCGAAAAGGAATTGCTACATTAGGCATCTGTTGTACAGATGACGATCCCTGAGGGCAGCGAAAAAAGCGACGGCCAGCTCTCTCACCTCCCACTTTTATTTTCACAACATATTTTTGATCAAGGTTGCACTTAGGCCACTCTTACTTACTAACATCATATGGACGAAGTGGATTTCTCATCTCAAAATCTCTCCATGTTTTCACTGGAACTCAAGAATATCTTTTTCATATCAGTCTGGTCCAGAACTCCCCATTTTGGTTATTCAAACTTAGCTGAGCGTAGAATGGAGGGGAGGTGGCTCGGTTTTATAGTTGATTTAGGGCGTGGTTGCGGGATTGTAGCAGTCTTGATGCCGTATCGTATCATGTCATGCAGGAATCAGCGAATCAGCACTGTGGATGCATGCTTGTAGTTTTTAGCTTTTCGTACATGTTTGGTACCTTTTTCTGTTGACGTTGACGAGGCAAAGGGCGTCATAGCAGGCATTATTTCAATAACTTTTATAGCGGTACATACAGATCGATATTTTTATTGGTGACAAAGTCGAAGATGAGGACACATGGCAGTATAGTACTTGTAGTATTAATACTCCAAAAGGTTTCATGTCTAGTGATGTTAGTGGTTTTGTTGATACGAGGGAAAAAACGTCTTGTCAGACGAGCAACACGTTGTTTAAGAAGTTCATACTTTCGCATATTGACACCTATTTCTCTTTCCAGTAGTTGCTGCTCAGTAGCATGGCATGCGCATTGCATCCTATACTCTTCCCTATGCATTTTGTACTGAGCATTAGTTTCTAGCTCTATGATATGTGCTTCATTGTTCAACGCTGGGGTATTGTCCAATCATTCTTCAAACTCACATGATTAGTGTTAACAACCGAAATACGAGTTCGAGACATCAGCAGATATTGTGAATAGGGTCAAATGTGTGAGTATTGTGAAGCTAATCATGTAGAGGACTGACACAAGTGGTTTAGACTGGTTCATGTCTTCCGGAGGATGACAACCCTATATCCAGTGAGTGTGTGTATTCTCTTGCTCTGAAAACAGATGTCTTGCCCTATCGGGTAGGTTACATATTTATAAAAGAGACGCGTCTCCTGTGGTAATGATAATTACCACATCATAACACTGATAACGTCTATTTTTAATTACAACAAGCGTGGCTATTAAGCGTAACGGCCCTTTAATTAGCGTTAACTCTCTGGCAATCAATCGTGCTTCAAATGCGGCGTCGTGTGTCGTGGGGTTATGGGTAGCCGTTCCACAGATGACCGTTCGTATTTGGGCCAAGGCCCACGAACGTCTTCGGTAAATCTTGGTTTCGACCCACGCGTGTTCAGGACGCGGAAATTGAGGCATCAACATAAGCCCTTATACACGTCTCCAAGTGGCTGCCTGTGCCTGCCTTCGGTGTTCGGTAACTTGATCAATAAGATCGAATCGTACCTCCTCTCTGTCACTGCTGCTGCAAACTTGAGGAGATGTTCAAATAACAAGACTCGATGGTTGGCTTCCATTTTCGTCTTTACTTCTGCCACCTCGATTCTTGCTTTTGACCGATCTGAATGTTTTTCACTGTCAAAGAGCAAAGACTAGGCGTCCTTTGAGATCTCGAAGGATCGTTCTTTGCTTATAAATAGGGAGGACGAGATAAAGTTCTTCTTCAAAACACTTCCTTTCTCCACTCCTTTCAAATCCTTGCGCAATAACCGCCCAGGCGTAACCATGGGTAAGAAGCGCTCTGCCAAGAGGATTCGATCTTCGTTGACGAGTGTTGGAGAAGATTCTTCTTTCACAAGGGTGCAAGAGCCTCTAGCCCCTGCTGTGTTAAGGGATCTGGTGGATCGTATTCCTTCTCCTAAGTTACCCATCATTGAGGAGATCTATGGGGTCTCTCCTGGAGGGTCTCTTAAATTGATGGAGGAAGACGACTCGAATGTTGTGGATCTAGAGACTGATCTCGACACTTCTGGAGATGCTGAATTTGCTCGGCGCCTTCATATCAAATTGAATAAAAGCCACTGGAGGGTGCCAGGCCTTGATGAGGTGGTAATCTTGAGTGACTCTAAAGAAGAGGATGACGATAGAGAGAACGAGGGCGTTGAAGCTCCTCCTCTGATTTTTCCTCACTCAAGACATCATTCCTTGATGTCTTCCTCAGGGAGAGGAGAAGAAGAAGAAGCGGCTGGCCAGGAGAACCATGATCCATTTGAATCATCTCCGTCCTCTTGTTGCTCAGAAGAAGTCTCCGTCTAAGAATGAAGGGGATGATAGCTATGTTTAGGTTTAGGAGTTTTTCTCCTTAACTAGAGTTTTTGGACAAATAATATAACTATGGTAGTGAAAGTCTTGTATTATCTTCTATGAAGCTTCCTTCATTACAAAAATGTGTAATACTGAAGGATTTAAATATATCTTATGAAATATTTTTTTAAGAATTCGAAATATGTTTTTGTTCGGGCTTACTTTCCTAAGCGCATTACTGCAACTATGGTTAGCCGAACCGTTCATACTCAAAATTAGTCTCTTTGGATGTTCAAGTATTGATATTTGAATTCTTCAAGCGCGTTAAGCACCTTAGGCACAAACGATCGAACCCATTTAGCGCATTTGAGCACATCGGGTGTTTGCGGCACGTTGTACTCGAGCCCCTTGCGAGCGTTGAGCTCATTGGGCATGAAAAAGAGGATGCCGTGGGTACCTTTTGCAGTGCGATGAGCACTTTGGGTGTTCGAGCATTGAGCCCCTTATGAGCGTTAAACACATCGGGCATTTGCCGCTTTCCATCGGACTGATAACTATTCGGGCATTGAGCCCCTTGCGTGCGTTAAGCACATCAGGCATTTTGTCGCTTCTCCTTAGACTGATATCTGTTCGGACATTGAGCCCCTTGTGTGCGTTAAGCACATCGGACATTTTGTCGCTTCTCCTCGGACCGATAGCTGTTCGGGCGTTTGGGGTTCCTTTCTAGAGAAGTTTTGTCGATTCAAATTTCAATAAGTGCCATTATTGTGTCTTTATTAGGCCTAACATTGAGAGAAAGTTTTTCCACTATCTCAGCGTCGTTCACCATTTCTTCTTTGCAATCTAAGCATCATCACTTGAGCGACACTCTTCGCCGCCCTCAAATCATCTTCTAGGTTATGTCCTCACCTAGGCATTCAAAATCTGGTAGTTTTTCCATGTCTCTTCCTCTGCCTCGCAGAGCCATGGTCTCTAAAAATGAAGAGGACAAGACGAAGTACTGAAAGACCACCACCATGACACAGAAGAGACTGAAGAGCTTGTATGACCGAGGTATTATCCATGAATTCGTAATATCTGAGATTTCAGAGGTTAAAGATTATGCTGGGCCTTTTAATGGACAATTGGCGGTTTTTGAGTCACACACTGTGAATTTTGTGTTTCTGCTTTGAAATTCCTCATATCTGTCTGCCAAGCTTATAAGATAGAGTTGGTACACTTTAAATCTAGTGCCATGGCTTCTTTAAGCATATTTGTAATGCTCTGTGAATGCTGGCTGGGAATCGAACTAGACCTTGCCCTTTGAAAAATTTTGTACGCAACCTCTTACTATGGCAAACAAGTGGTGATCTTTTCGCTTGGCTTCACCCTAAAGAGTGTGAAACAATTTATTGATCCATGCCTCAGAAAGAGCTGGAAGGGAAGTGGTCATAAGTGGTTCTTCATAGAGATTTTGAACAAATTAGAAGTAAAGGGGAAGTACATAATGCTATACATTGCTCTAAGTGCAAATGTTCTTGCAAATCAATCCAACAGAATCAGGGCACTCTTTGCAGAAATTCTGGAGCTCAAACGCAAGGGTCTGAATGGAAAAATTATTGTTGATGAATTTGTGCGAAGATGATTGAATCCACTTGTGATAAGGCATCCATTAGCCTTTGATTTTACTGGTCTTGGGATACAGCAAGATCTTCTCCTAAAGGTAATGTTTAGTAACTTGAATAGTTGGTATATACTTTCTGTTACTTGACACTCTGGTGTATTGAACCATTGCAGAGATTTCAAAAGATGAAGTGGTGGATCGTCTTAAAGAGATCTTGAGTAATCACAAAGTCACCAGGCTAGAGGGCCTTCCTCCACCTTTTGCTACTGCAAATACTCCTTCAGAGGTATTAATTATTCTCAACTGTACTGTATTGCCTGTTATGTACTTGTTCTGACCATTGATCTTTGATCACAGGAGAGTTTTATCATTGAATCAGTTGACGTTGATGTTGTCCTCGATAATGATAATGATGATGAGGGCAATAAAAAGACTACCGGGGATAACATTTTCAAACAAGGTCAGACTGAGACTTTACCTGAACTATCTGGAGATGCAGTAAACTTTCATTATATGAAGAATTGCCAAGTGCTGAACCTGTGACAGGGGTCTCAGAGCTACAAGCTTTAACTCCCAAAGAGGATATAGCAGGGAGGGCCTTAGAGATGCAGGCTGCAAGTGCCTCTATAAGCCACTCTTCTGCTGCTCCGAAAAGAGTTGCTCCAGCTGACTCTAATACTCCTCAAGTAACAACTCTAAGATCTAGTGGTTCAGCCCTTACACGTACCATGGCTCAATCTTCTCCTCATCCAATGCAGTCTGGTACCATCAAACGTTCTCGGGAATCAGAGGCAAGAAATTCTTATCTTCAGGGGCATTTGGTTTCACTCAAATAAGTTTTTACTTTTATTTATAAAGGACTTCATCCTTTTGATCAGGAAGAAGAGCATCAACAGGGCCCAAAGAGAACCATCAAACGATTGAAAGTGAAAAAAACTGTTCATATGAGGTATGATCTGAACCAAACTTTCTCCTTATTGACTTTGAACTAACAAATTGTTAGCCTATTCAGAGTTTCTAAGATTGTTTCTACTATTGCTTCCTCGAGGATAGATGAGACAAAAAAAAAACTTCAGATGATCATTAGAAAGTCTTCTTATGTGTTCGGGAAGCTGTTATGAATTTATCAGATATCCTGCAGAAACAAGCTGATGCCTTGCGGACACAAGTTGTCGACTCCTGCACTGCTGTTGGATCTTCAATTGATGCTGCTAAAGAAAAAACAAGACTCCGGACAGCAAATTATGCTAAATTGCAAGAGAAGTTTTCTAATTTAAAAGAAGTGGTAAAGAGTATGTGCCTATGTTTGAGCAACATAACCTGTTTTGTTCTTTGAACTATATCTTATCTGACTAATATATGCAGAATTGGCAAAGAAAGCTGATGAAAAGGACAAACAGATTCAGAACATATCAAAAAAACTGAAAAGTGCTAGGTCAGAGATTACCAACAAGGGCAACCAACTTCAAGAGGTGACCACTGAACTAAAGACTGTCAAGACCAAGTTGAAAGCTGCTGAAGCTGAAAATAATAAATTGCAGAAGTCATCATCTTCTGAAGATATAGTCACTGGAGCATCATATATGCTTGCATGCACTAAAAGTCATTATCTTGAGCTGGATGTTTCTTTAGTTTGTTATGAATTTCAATGTTCCTCATCTGAACAATGCCACAAGCTTGTAGAAGATGTGGTTGATGCTGCTAAGTCGTTTGTAGATGATCTTAGCAGTACTGAACACTCTTCAGATGAAAACTAATGTGATGCATGTAGTATATATCGATTGTAAATTACACAATCATTTATGAATCATTTTTGAGTATGATATATGTAGCCCTTTGCTTTCTGTACGTAATGTATATGTGCGTGTAGAAAGGAACTTAGAGTAAATCATACGCACTCGATAGGTATTTTAGGATTTCAGCCTTGTGAAAAGACATCCGTGTCTAAAATTGTCATATCAAAAGGTACATAGGTTGTGCTCATTGTGGGTTGGTGTGATTAAGTTCATAGCTATATCAAATAGCTGTTTCAAGAAAATCATTTCTAGAGATGGCCGCAAGTGACTATCAAGGTCGTATTTTTTGTAACCGTCCGGCGGCCAAGATAGAGTGTCCGAATAGTGATCTAAAAAGATAATTGATAATAAGTGGCTGCAAGTGTGTATCAGAGTCATATCTTGTGTTATCGTCTGGCGGCCAAGATAGAGAGTCCGAATGAAAAAAAGAAAAGGAGCACTTTATTGAACCATACGGGATGGCTAAACCTTCCTTATAGGATAAAAAGAATTTCTTGAGAATGAACGAAAAAATCAAATACACATTACACATAGAAATTTCATAAATGGTCAGCATTCCATGTGTTCGATAACAAACCGCCATTGATATGAGCTAGTACATAAGCCTTATGAGATACTTGATCGACTATGATGTAAGGCCCTTCCAAAAAGAAGAAAATTTGTGCTTATCTGTGGTGTTGATATCTTTCTTGAGGACTAAATCCTTGACTTTCAAAATACGATGCACAACTTTTTTGTTATAATGCTTACGCAGCAGGGCTTGATATTTTTCTACTTTTATCACTGCCTGTCTTCTGGACTCTTCTAATAAGGTAAGATCCAGATCTCTTGCTTCGGCTTGACTTTTTTCTGTAAAATGCAACACTCGATGAGAACTCAAATGCACTTTTGGGGGCAATACTGCATCAGTCTCGTATACCAGATTAAACGGTGTATCTCTGGTTGCTCGACTCGGGTTTGTGCGCAAGGACCACAATACTGTAGACAGTTCTTGGATTCAATTTCTTCCTCTAGCTTATAGCTTTTCTTGCATTCGCTTCTTCATCCCATGAATAATCAAACCGTTGGCTCTTTCAACTTGGCCATTGGTTTGCGGGTGAGCTACCGAAGAGACTGAGTGCTGTATCCCAAAATCAGCACAGCTCCACTGAAACTTATTTCCTTTGAACTAGGTCCCATTATCTATGATGATCCGCTTTGGAACTCTAAAGCGCACAACAATTCCCTTCAAAAACTTGGCTGCAGCTTCTTGAGTAATGTTTACCAGTGGCTCAGCTTCTATCCACTTGATAAAGGTATCAATAGCCACAATAATGTGCTTATATCCTTTTTGTCTCTTGGGTAAAGTATCGATGATATCAATTCCCTAGATAGCAAATGGCCAAGACAGAGGAATGGTATGACAGAGGGATGGTATGCAGGGAACTAACATGTTTAGTTGTTTGATGCTGGAAAAATTGGTAGTGACTGCATTTGCATATTAGATCAGTGGCATCTTGATTTGCTGTCGGCCAGTAAAACCCATGGTGAAATGCTTTTTTAACTAAAGTTCTGACAGAATTATGAGAGCCACAAACTCCTCCATGTATATCATTGAGCAGTTGCATACCTTCATCTTGAGAGATACACCTCATCAGCATCCTATCTCTTCCTTTTTTGTATAATACCCCATCAATAATGGTGTAATTTTTGGCAATTCGAGCAATGAGCTCTATTTCTGGATCATCGTTTGTAAATGGATCACCTTCAATGAATACTTTGATCGAGTATCTCTAATCTTCAAGCTCTTCAAGATAAGCAAAAATATTTCATGAGCCCCAGTGGGCACCTTAAGCAACACAGATGGCTGTAAAATTTTTTCAATAATAACATCATCGGGCACTGCTGATCGGGAAGAGGCCATTCAGGCAAGATGATCTGCATCTTGGTTATCCAATCGAGGAATGTATCGAATTTCAAATCCATCGAAAGAACTTTCCATTGCCCGAACAGCTTCTAAATATGCAACCATCTTCTCATCCTTGTATTCGTACTCTTTATGTACCTGTTGGGCCACGAATTGAGAATCGCCTCGAATCAGCAATCTCTTGATGCCCATGGACTTAGCAATGCGCAGACCATTAATCAAGCTTTTATATTCTGCAATATTATTGGTGGCTTTAAATTTCAACTGAAGGACATACTTCAAAGTCTCCCCTTCGAGAGGTTTCAACACAACACCAGCCCTAGCCCTTTGTATGGTAAAGGAACTATTAAAATACATCACCGAATGATCGGGCAATGCCTCTATATCTTGAGGACCAGATGGGGTTCGTTCAACAATAAAATTCGTTAAAGATTGACTCTTGATGGCTCTCCGAGGTATGAACTCTATATGAAATTGTTCCAACTCTACTGCCCAATGAAATATACATCCAGTAGCATCTCTACTGTATAAATTGCGAGAGAGTGGGCGATCAGATACTACCTTTATCGGATGCACCAAGAAATAATGCTTCAGCTTCCGGGATGTCATCAGCACGGCATATAACAACTTCTGAGCCTGTGGATACCTTGTTTGAGCATCCTTCAAGATTTCACTAACAAAATACACTGGTGACTGAACTGAACTTCCTTGATCATTGACCTAATCTACTGTCAGAACAGTACTAACCACCGAATTTGAAGCTGCCACATAAAGCAACAACTCTTCTTGGGCTTTGGTGGAACCAGGGTAGGCATATTCTTGAGATATTGCTTCAGCTCTAAAAAAATCGCTTTCGCTTGACTATCCCATTGAAATCTATTTTGTTTGCGTAAAAGCTTATAAAATGGTATACCTCTTTCTCCCAATCGAGATATGAATCTACTAAGGGCAACCATCATGCCAGCTAGCTTCTGGATTTCTTTCCGAGTTCGGAGTGGTTGCAGTTGTTCAATAGCTTCCACCTTCTTCAAGTTTGCATTGATCCCTCTTTCAGAGACCATGTATCCCAGCAGCTTGCCAGGGAGATACCTCGAAGACACACTCTTTCGGGTTTAACTTCGTCCGAAACTTCCGAAGATTATCAAAAGTCTCGGTGAGGTCCATAAGCAGATCCCCCCGCTGTTTGGACTTCACACGATGTCATCGGTATATGCTTCGACATTCCTTTCGATTTGGTATTCAAAAATGATATGGACACATTTTTTATATGCAGCCCCGACGTTTTTGAGACCGAACAGCATTTTCACATAACAATAAACTCTGAAAGGAGTGATGAATGTCTTTCTTCATCTTCAACTCGCATGTTGATTTTATGATAGCCGGAGTAAGCATAAAAAAACTCAATAATTTGCTAGTAGATGTTGAGTCCACAATCTAATCAATTCGAGGCAGAGGATACTCATCTTTAGGACATGCTTTATTCAAAGACGTATAGTCAATACACATCCGCCACAAACCATCAGGCTTTTTCACTAATACAGGATTTGCTAGCCATGTAGGATAATCTATTGTTCTAATGAACCCGGCTTGTAATAGCCTAGTGATTTCCTCGCGAATGGCGTCGCGCCTGTCTAGAGTATACCTCTGTTCTTTTTGCTTGACTGGCTTGAGAACCGGGTCAATCTCAACTTGTGCTCAATCACCTCTCTGGGGATCCCGAGCATGTCCAAAGGTGTCCATGCAAAGACATCGGTGTTTGTCCGAAGGAAAGTGATGAGCGCGAGTTTTTATTTCAGGGATAAGGAACCCCCAATGACAACTTGCTTCGCTGGCTCAATAGGGTCCAGCAAAATATTCTTGTTCAGTGCTGGTGGCAGAACAATTTCTTCTTCAAGAGCCGAGACTTCAGGAACCGGCACTTCTGGAACTTTGATAGTGAGTTTTGGTACAACAAGTACCACACCACCATCTGTTCAGGCTTGCTTGGAAAAACTGGCTTCCAAGACTCTTTGCTTGAAGTGACCGGCACGGGCCAAGGAATTGATGTTGCACTTGACTGCCTCTTTAAGATCAGAGATGATCGTGATGACCCCAAAGGGTACTAGCATCTTCATCGTGGTATAAGCTGAATGAACAACAGCCATGAACTTCAAGAGAAATGGCCTCTCGAGGATACAGTTGTACGCCGAATCAAAATCTGCCACCTCGAAGGTGAGGACTTCTCGGCGCTTGTTGTCTCTGTGACCGCAAGCAACGGTCAGATCAATCTTTTCTAAGGGCTTTGATGAAACCCCTGGAATGACTCTGTGGAATCTTTCATCCACAGGCTGTAATGCTGCTAATGGCAAACCCATTTCTTGATAAGTACGCTTCATGAGGAGGTTCAAGGCCGCACCTGTATCGACGAGAGTCTTGGCAATATTGCTGCGATGGATTGGTATCTTGACAATGAACGGCAAGCTCTTGGTTGACAACTCCGTCTTCGAGTGATCTTCAGGGCCGAACGTGATCGATACTTCATGCCACCGCATCTTCTTGCTAATAGGAACAACGCATCTTCTTGCTAACAGGAACGACATGGAGCACCTCCCGCTCATACTTCTTGTACTGGGTTTTAGATGAAACCGCGGTACTTCCACCGAAGATCATGTTAACTTCGAAGAATTCTTCTTCATCTTCCTCCTCGACCCTCCGACAGCCTCTGGCCAAAGCCTCGGGTCGAGGTGCTACTGGAGGTTTTGGAACTTCTTTTTTCTTTTGATCAATGTAATAAGTGCAATCCGTGAAGTTATGAAACCTGGACCGATGAACCGAGCACCACTTCTGTGCATCTTCGGGTCTGTCGAAGGGTCGCTTCTTCTTTTTATGACGTTCACTACATTCTTTTTAGCTACATTGAGCTCTCGATCATCAGATTTTTTGCGAGAGCTCTTAGTCTTGGTTTCTCTTGTAATTTGGGCTCGAGCTTCTAATGCCTTGATGTAGGTTTCGGCGATTAACAAGAGGTGGCCCACTTTTGTGGTTCCTGAATGGCTAGCTGTTCTGCGGTATACACATCAGATACTCCTTCTTTGAAGGCTATAATGACCTCTAAATCCTCAATATGAGAAATAGAATTCCTCGTCTGACTGAACCTCTTCACATAATCCCGAAGACTCTCATCGGGCTTTTGTTTGATGGTCCGAAGGGTTTTCGCTGTCAAGAGCCTTTCAAAGGTCCCCTAGAAATTCTCGATGAAGGTCGCGTAGAGCTGATCCTAAGTTCAGAACGTGGACTCGAGAAGATTCACCAGCCACGATCGAGCTAGTTCTGACAGAGCAGTAGGCAAGTAATTAGCCTTTACTCTATCATCTCCCTCAGTGGCTTCTATAACCGTGGATTAAACCTGAAGGAATTCTTCAGGATTTGATGATTCGTCATACTTCTCGATTAGGCCTAGCTTGAATTTCTCAGGCCACCGAACTTGATGAAGACTTGGAGCAAGAGCCTTAAATCAGCTCCGGCTCGATCGAGCCCGATGAGGAGCAATTTCAGCTATCTCTCTATGACATCTGTTGGCAACAATGTCATTGCGCGCATCATGTCTGCGCGGGTGTTCACTAGATTGACCCCTTTTGACTTCGTTGCCTATCGAGACTATGTCGTATCCGACAGAGAGATGGTGTTCCTGCCTGGGAGATGTGGCAGAAGCAGAGAGTGCTCTTCAGGAGGATATATCTCCATGAGAATTGCCACAACGTGAAGCCTTAGGCTGATTTTGACCTGATAGCGTAGCATGGCTTATGCGACCCGCAATCTCCAATCCTTGCTGGATCAATGGCGCCAAGGGCGAACCATCAGCTACCAAATGCTGCATGCACTCTAGGATTGTTTGGAGACGAGTAGCTTCAAAATCAGTTTGTAGATTTCTTACCGGAGACCCGACAAGTTGGTCCTATGTGCACTAGAACCAATGGTGGGAAGATTACTCGATGACCCAGCAGAAGATACTGGATCATTCCTCCCAGCCACATTGATCTGTCGTATCTCAATGTTGCGATTCCATTTCGGATTCCCCATTCTTGAGAGGCGGTGTCCCTGCCTGGGAGATGTGGTCGAAGCAAAGTGTGCTCTTCGAGAGGATATATCTCCATGAGAATTGCCACGGCGTGAAGCCTTAGGCTGATTTTGACCTGATAGTGTAGCATGGCCTATGGGACCCGCAATCTTCAATCCTTGCTGGACCAATGGCGCCAAGGGCAAACCATCAGCTGTCAAATGCTGCATGCACTCTAGGATTGTTTGGAGACGAGTAGCTTCAAAATCGGTTTGTAGATTTCTTATCGAGGACCCGACAAGTTGGTCCTATGTGCACTAGAACCAATGTTGAGAAGATTACTCGATGACCCAGCAGAAGGTACTGGATCATTCCTCTCAGTCACATTGATCTGTCGCATTTCAATGTTGCAATTCCACTTCGGATCCCCATTCTTGAGGGATAATCCTCATCGGAGCCGAAATCATCGTCGGTGCAGTCGTTGTCGCTGTCGGTATTGGAGTTGTAGCATTTCACCTCTAGCCTAGGGAACTTGCCATTGACAAGGTTAAGAATCACCTTGGACTGGGTTGGTAGCTGCTCTAATTGATCCTTTGAAAGACCAACAGATGGTCAGGACCTGAGTGGGCGAATGTCTTTGGTAAATCTTGGTTTCGGCCCACACCTGTTTGGGAGGCGAAAATTGAGGCATCTACACTTAGTATGAATATAGCAGAAATAGTTCAAGATTGGATAAAAATGTAATGCGTACCATGACGATAGCATTGACTATTTGAATGACATATCAAGGTTACCTGCAAATTAGGGTCCAAATTAGGACAATGGAAGTACCTACAACTCTGATAAGTAGAAATCTTGGCTCGCTCTCCACAATCACAAAGTTGGCGTTCTTCCCATGCCAGCATTCGCTGCCTATGATTTTTCAGCGGAAGCAATTGTCATGCGTCTGTGTCAATTACTCTGAGTTCAGTTTTATAGGCATAAAAAAGTATGAGTCGATGGACCAAGTGCATGCATAATCGACATACATGCAACATTGGATGCCCACAACAGGGACATTATTACTGCCATGTGCTTTGTCTAAATGTGAAGGTGATGCAGCAGCCATAGTCAAGCCACCGTCACCTTTCGTAGGTGATGCTAACCTAACTATGATGTGTCACATAGAATCTATTGCGGCAATAGTATCCTACAAATATTGAAAGAGCACAATAATGGATGTAGAAGTTATCATACTACAATACAAGAGCACATCAATACAGAAGTACATATTGTGCTACAGTCATCAACCAGGACCATGACCCCTGCCTCTACCTCGCTTCCTCCTGCACGCTGATGCCGGGACATCTGCATCTCCATATCGAGGGTGACCGTACGTTGATGGAATATACCAGTCTAGGGGACCACGATGTTGTGTCGGTAACTACATACCCTGAGTAATACCGATGTCAGGCTGAGTATTCTGAGTGGGCAAAGGTGCCATGTACAATTGTGACACCTCATCTATAGGGGTGCTCATATCTACAAATATGGACTAGCTAGTGGGTGGTGATAAACCCATAAACTGTCCTACACTCTTGAAACATGGTATCCCTGCATCACATCAAATGAACTTCAATAACTATTTAAAACAATGACATAATAACATAGTAGTAATAGTAAAGAATAATCCACACCTAATGGATGTAAAGGAACCTACCAAATTGAGCCTCTTGCTTTGTCAGGACTTGGAGGTCCTAGAGGGTGGTAGTATTCTCCACGGAACATCCAACCACCTTACCCATGACGATGCCTAAGCAAACTCTGATGGGGCAAATAAATCACCATATCTCTATCGTAATCTGTGAAGTTAAAAGGTGTGGCAAATCCATGGAACTCCCCAGTCTAGGTATGCACCACATTTTCCTTCGAATAAAATGGTGAAACATATAAGAGTAAATCACTTATTCACCCTCAAAAATTTATCCAATCCCTTATTCGACTACAAAATTTTTCAATTCCCTTATTCGCCCTCGTTCTTAATTTTTCTTCCCTAATTCACCCTAACTACTGTATAATAACATATATTTTACCAATCTAAGTTGAAAAGACCAAATATTTTGAAACTATGGGAAGTAACATTTAATATTCTTAAACATGTATGTAACTACATCAAACATGACAAAAAAATAACTTCAAAAATATGTTCGCATATTTTTGAAATCATTTTTTTGTTATGAAAACATACATGTTTAAAAATATCAAATTTTACTTGCCTTAGTTTCAGGGCATTTTGATTTTTTTTTCAACCTGAATGGATAAAAAAATATGCTTTTATATAGTAGTTAGGGCAAATTAGGGAAGAAAAATTAAGAGTGAGGGCAAATAAGAGAATTAAAAAAAAATTGGGAGAATAAGGGATTGGATAAATTTTACTCTGAGTTATCTCAAATTGATGCTCTATGCCCATGTTACGCACCATGTGTTGAACAGACTTCTCATTCTTTTTTGTCAAATGCTTCATAATACGGAAACAAAATGGGGTATCCATGGTTGAGCTATGGATTACAGCAGCTGCGTGCCTCTTCTGGTAGTATCAAATGAGCCTATGCAACATGCCTTCGACAATTCCAATTAGAGGTAATCCACACAACCCTCTAATAACCCAGTTGTATACCTCAGCTATGTTTGTAGTCATGATGCCACACCTAGCACCACCACTGTCATAGAGTAAGAACCAGTTCTCTCTCCTTTGGCTCAGATTCCATCCAGTGTGAGAAACACTTGATGTGTCTCGATAACCTCCTTCAAACATTTGGAGGGTCCAATCGTTCACCAAGGGCTGGTAACGCCTCTAGTAAAGTCTCACCAGGTGTTGGTGGTTTCTTTTGTCGTTCTTGGACATGAGTCCTTGTGTTCTTATCTAGTTCCATCCAAAGGGTCTCAAACTTACGACTTTGGTTCTGACTGTATAACCTTTTACACATATTCATCAATGCCTTCTTAAAATGCTTATAAAAATTAGCTCCCATATGTCGCGTACACCACTTGCTCTACAAATCAGGCCACATATATGGTTGATTTGGATCCTCTTGCAATATTTTAATAGCAAATAATATCTCAGTGTGCTGATCATGAAAGATGCACACATCAGGTCGATCATGAATGACCCGTTCTTTAAGGTATCTAATAGAGCTCAGCTAAGTAGACCATCTCCCCTTCTTTTGCCTCCTAGGAGCTGAAACCCCGAATTAATCTGAACCATCGAATTTTAGAAGGAAAAAAAAAGTCCATGTGATGTCTTCGGCGAAATTTCCTTCGATGGAGCAATTTCCTTCCTGATGATGGCGTTTATTTTCAAAATAGTCACTTACCTAATATACAACACATACAACTTTTCATAATTTGTTGTCCCTTCCAATTTAAATATTATAACAATTATTAATTATTTTAGAAGGACCATTTTCTTCTTGAGATTCGTGTAAATGGACAGCTCACGTTCATTTGGGTCTACCGTATAATTTGCCATCTAAAAAACCAAAGCCAACTCAACCTGCTCTCCGACTCCACAAAAGCAAATGCCAAAGATAGTATCTGATTGTTGGCCTCTATTTCAATTGCAGTTAATATTTGACCTTTGTATTTCCCAGTCAAGAAAGTGCCATCCACACAAACTACAGGCCTACTATGGTGGAATGATTGAATATACTGACCCAAAGAAAGGAAAGCACGTCGAAAAATTCTAGGTTCATCATCTTCTAACTCAGTCTACTTAAATGCGGTGTACGTGCCCAGGTTCCTTTCCTTTAAAATATAAAGCACACGTGTAAGATTGTAATACGAAGCTTCATACGTGCCTCAACATTTTTTTAAAGCCTTTTGCTTTGCTCTCCAAGCTTTTTGATAGCTTATATCATACTTAAATTAACTTAAAATTGGACGGTGGATGTACGAACATTCCATATCCCGCTTCTCAATAATCTCCACGAACAATTCATTTGCAATAAATGAAACAGTCAGTTTGCAGTGTGCAACTATGTTCACAAACTTTAGAGGCCAACTAATGTGGCTCATGCTTGGGCTTATATGCATGAATACAAGAGTAGCATTCATTATTTCTGCATTTCACACTGTACTTGTTAGGGCTAGAGTTAACAATCTACACCTCTCTATGGGATAGGGGACCGCTCGGTGAGGGGTGCACTAGACTTGATTAAAAAGGACCCGAAGTCTCGAGCACATGGCTAGACGCTCCGGCAAGGGGTGTACTGGAGTTGAAGATCTAGGGCCAGAGTCTCCAACAAGGAGTGCACTGGAATTTTGTGAAAGTTGGAATACTTGAGCATGCTTTAGTTTTCAACTTCATTTCTCATCCCTCTTAATAGTACGACATGCGTACACTCAAAGATCAAATAAAAACCACAAGAATCTTCATTAAACTCTGCTTTAAGCACATCACTTCTTTTCTTCCTTTTTGAGTAACTACAATTCTTCGTACAACTCAATTGAACTCATTAGCTTTTGAATTACATTGCTATTTATCACCAAAACCCACAAAAAGCCTAGATGCACTAACAATCTCCCCCCTTTATTGGTGATTGGTGATAACAAAATTAAAGCTTCATAAAATCAAAGTTTAGATATTTTGATACAGTGAGCTCCTCCTGAATGAGTGCACATAGTGAAAAATCTCAAGATATGGCCTAAAATACCAAGATGCACATATTGCAAAGAGAATTTTGTGAGGGTTCCCCCTATATCAATGATCCATGAGGTGCAAATAGTGTATGTGACAACATAATATACATGATGCTTATAACATGATAAAATCACACAAACGCAATACTAGAAGAAAACAAGCACCATTACATTATACAAGATAAAATAAGTACGAGGTCTTAAGTTTACAATCATACAAAGACTATCAATATAAGTCTCACACACGAAAAAGATAAAGAAAGATACAAGGTGAAGCGACACTATTTCTCCCCCTTTGGCATCACATCGCCTGAAAGAAGGAAAAAAAGCATAATGCAGCTCACTCAAAGTCGAACTCTTCAAGATCCGCAACACCACCGTCGCCATCATTGCTCTCATCACATTCATCATTGTCATTCCCTTCCTCATACTCTTGATCGCCTTTTCCACTAGAATCTTCATTTTCACCGGCGATCTCCTGAGCCCAAGGGTATGGCTCCGGCTCATAGGAAGAAAGAGGAGGATACTCACGAGGAGGAGTGAACTGGAGATTTGCTTGGGAAACAAGCCTTTGAACTTTGTCCTCCAAGTAGGAAAGGCGCTCTTCTGAACACTCAACACGAGTTTCAGCTCGCTTGGCTTGAGATGAACAAATGTTGAAAAGAGCCCAAAGAGCTCTAGCCACAAGTGAGCTCTTTTGCTTTGAGGCCTTGGCCTTCCCAAAGCGAGCCCCCAGAGTAGAAGAGGAATGTAGCACATGAGATGTAGATGGACCAGTTTGAGGAACATGACTGGCGGATGACTTTGATTGGTTTGTCCCGATAGGGATTGTGAGAACTCTTGCAATAGAAAGAGAACTCAACAATTCTTTCAGAGGGAGGGGAGTATGAAACACCCCCTTCCCAACGGTTACAACAACTCTTAGCCTTATTTTCGAACAGACAATCTTTGAACTCACACTCTCAGTCTCTCACACCCTTCCTAAGTCATTCTTGCATAGATTTGAGCAAGGGAAGTGAGAGGGACAAGATACAAAGGCCTGAGAGCATCTTTTTTATTTCGAAGAGCATTTGTGGTGGTGGAAGCTTGGTTTCTCATTTATTATTCTTGGAGATTTGAGCTCTTAGATGACTAGGCGTGCTTGTAAGCTCCCAACTCGTGTGATGAAGCTCTGGAAAGTTTGTATCATCCTCTCAAAAGGGATTTGCTAGTGAAGCACTCAAACTCGATCCATGTTGTCGTTCGAGGGAGAAAAGGGCTGAAAGAAACCCAGTTCTTCATGACTCTCAACGGAGATGTAGGATCCTTTGTGGGTCTGAACTACGGGATAAATTTTTGTGTCTCCGTGTGCTTCTTCAATTTCTATAGGCTTGAAGTCATTTACTTTCATAGTTTACATTTTGGCATCCATCTATTTGTGTAGCTTGTTCTAGCTTAGATTGCTTGGTCTTGCCTACTCTAGATCTTTTGTGTTTTCATTTGATTCAAGTAGAATTGCTAGAACTTGCTTAAATTTTTGCATTCGAAGGTCTTAGGATTTGCCGAAAACTCCGACACGTACAGAGTGCTCGGCTTGTAGCCGAGTGACTGACCAGACCCTTTCTGTTCTCGCCGGAGTGTCTGATCAAGTGCCAAAGTGTCTGGTGAGGTACTTACAAGTTTGTCTAAGTCTTAATTTGCAGAAATTATTTAGGTTTGCCTATTCACCCCCCTCTAGGCCAATTTTACCTGGACTCAAGCCACGAATGATTATTTCCTATATTTTTGGTGGTTCTATTTTCATGCCACTTAATCCATTTTGTCGTCTAGGACAATGGATTCAAACTTGAGTGAGTCCTTAACAAGGCTTCAATGGAAGATAATACAATTTCTTAACAACTCTTAATGTTGTATGGGTTTCTCATGGTTCAGTGACAACTCTTTACAAGACTTATTATGAATGGCATATGCTAATCTATTTGAGTTGGTTCCCTACTTGAATTATTGGCTTCCAACCATTATCGACGTCAAGTATGGGCGGGAACCGACCATTTTCATCCCTAATCAAAAGATTATTTTTCTATTTTTTTTTACTCAAAAAATATGGCAAATTGATGATTTTGCCCTTGAGGATAATTAGACTGGCCCAATCCATCTCATCTCGTCTACTACATTGTTTCCCTCATGCCGCCCTCACTCCCTCTGCCCGCCCATCCCCTAAGGCGTGGTCCACATGAGCTCGTTGACCTCATCATCCTCTTTAGCCACCAAAATTGAGTTGAAGTCACTACCATTGGCCATTGCCGGAGGCATAGATTGAAACTCATCAATCCAAGGTGTGCATTACTGAAGAAGTGTGGTGATGTCCAAGCATGGAGCAGGATCAGAGTGGGGCGTCGAAGTATCACAACAGGCAACATCGCTAAATTAAGACAACATTGCTGAATTAAGACAACAGACAGTATAAACGCAATAGAGAGGCTTGACCATTCAACAGTGCTCAATACCCCAACTTGTTTCTAGATTGCCGTCTCTCAACTCTTGATAACCCAACTCTCTACAGGACCGTTGAACAGTCCTATCTACCCAGGGGACAACCCTCTGAGTGCCAGAAGAGTAAGTCAGCACTGCACCTCCGATACCTTCTTGACCTTGTCGCCAGTGGCCCAGCTCCAGCTACGCTCAACGCTATGTTGCGAAGGAACAGGGTGGAGAGGGGAAAGGCAAGGGCATTTTCATTCCAATTAACAGCGTCAAGTCCAAATGTAACAGAGTAACATTTAACTTTCAATGGTAATTTTCAGAGTTGTGATCTTTTGATGGTATATCCCGAAGGTGGTGATCTTTCAATGCTATGAAACTAATTTTCCCTAAGATCTATAAGTCCTCCTTCTTATGTCGTGGGTTGAGGCGCCCGACGCCGTGCCATAACAAATTGATTTTATTGTTTTCTTTTTCTTTGGTAAAGGATAACTGTACATAACTTCAATATTTTGCTTTGGGATCAGAAACATTTGTCACGGTAGCATAAAACTGACATCAATTAGCAAAGTAAAGAAATAATCTGCATTGCAAACACAAAACATGGGGAGAACATCTAACCAACACTTCGATGACAAAATCATTGCATTCTGAATTTCAAGGTTGTGAGCTACCTTCTATATGTCTCTGAGTGTTCTTTCGCTTCAAAAGGTGGAACCCCATAAAGGAACCCGTAACACAGTATACCCAAGCTCCAAGCTCCAAATGTCCATATGGTAATCATGTTCAGCCCTAAACCCTAAACCCTAACCCTAAACCTTAAACCCTAAACCCTAAACCACAACAGGTGTCACTAGAAAAGAAAGCAGCTAGGCCAGTAGAAAATGAGGAAAGTTGTGACAGCCGCAGCAGCTTTTTAATAAACCACTAATTGATTGAGAATGGAAGTAAATGGTTAGCAAATTACCCATTTCCGGTGGCAGGTAATCTAGCGATCCGCACATTGTCCGTCTTCGATTGAAGGTATGAACAGACCATCCAAAGTCTGCAATTTTGAGCTTGCCCTATTCATTGGACATATAGAGCAATGTAAGTCCCTAAGAGCATCTGTCCAGTACAATATTGCAGGAGAAAACAATGGTTGACTAGCTGGATTCCAATTAACAGAAGCAAAAAACACATTATATGTACCTGGGTTCCAATTAGAAGATTTTCTGGTTTAATGTCTATGGATGACATGCTTCCCATGAAGATAAATGAGCGCTCTCACCAGTGATGCGATGTACTAAAAATAGAGGAAATCAGTACATATGGCTACAGGTTAAATTCACAGTTAGTATAATACCGCTTACAGTTGCCAAGCGTTTCTCATTGAAATGCTTGCATCTTGTCAGCTCCTTGTATAGCTCTCCTTTGGCAGCATACTCCAAGATCAAGTAAACACGTATCTGCGTATCCATGACAGCAAAATGATGACTAAAATGTTGTGCAAATGAAACAACGATTACTCCATATTAGAGCCACATATGTCTTATTGTGTGTACCTGATCATAGAAGTAACCATAAAGGCGTAGAATATTTGGGTGCCTTAGGTGGCTCTGAATTTCCACTTCACGCCAAAGCTGATGCTCGACCTGAGATTGTTTCAGTTGGCTCTTGAAAAGAACTTTCAAAGCCACAATCTGACTACTCTGTTTTGATGGATAGAAAATATTTTAAGCACCAGCTGCTCACTGAGATTATTAGACAAAGCACAAGGCAAGTATTATAAAACATGCACTTAATGTTAGCCGCTAGACTTATGTTTTTGCTGCAAATCATAAAATTATCTAGAATGCTCATTCAAAAAATTAGTAGTATCCAGCACAACAATGTAGCAGCAAACTAAACCCAGAAATGTTAGGAATCAGTTTATTCTTCATCAACTGTTTTATGGTAGCGAATATTAAGCTTCCGAACTCAGGTGGAAAACAGATACATGAGATAAATAGTATTCAAACAGGTGTGACCGCACCACAGTTACTCTGATGAAGTAGTATTCAACATGATAACTGCGCTGATCAACTGCCAGCTATGTCAGCGAGGTAAACCATCCACTCAATTTATGGTACTGATTAAATCAATGCCAAATAAAACATAGGAAAGCTTAAGCCTCGTATTCGTACCCTCTTTTATCTGGCCAGGTAAACATGGCCAAACTTGCCCCTGCCAAGAAGCTTCCCCACCTCAAAATCTGACAGCACCCATCCCTTCTCGTTTGCATGTGACGCAGCCTGCAAAAAGCAATATATGGCACTATAAACCTCCGGATGCCAAATTTGCAACCTCTGCAGTGAATGTGCAAGAGCAAGCCCAACAGATACTCTATATTGAGTTGGTGCTTTAAAATTTTAGAATATAAAGTACGAACCTCCTCCAATAGATACTTTAAAAAGGGGTCATGCTTTAAAATTTTTTAAAGATCCTCTAAATTGAGTCACTTGTGCTGTATATTTGAAGCACATGGGGCATGCTGTAAACGATGCTTTATCCCACGATTGCTTTGGCGCGAACAGAAATTTCGCTCCCACCCATATAGCCGGCAGGAGGAGGCGATGACCCGCCGGCTCCCTGCGCGGCGTGGCTACCTCCCCCTGCCTACCGCTTGTTGCTGCTCGCCCCCTGCCTCTGCTGCTCGCCACCAGAGCCAGCGCGCCCCACCTGCCACCCAACTGCGAAGCTGTCCGTCGCCCAGACAGCCGGCAGGAGGAAAGCGACGACCGGCTCCCCGTGTGGCGCGATTCCTCCCCTTTGCCTGCGCCCCCTCTGCTGCTCGCCCCTGCCTGCGCGCCCTCTGCTGCTCCCCTTCACACTGTTGTCGCTAGCCTGAACGTTGCCTGAGCGGCGCTAGGCCGAAGAGCAGGCCCGCCGTCGGAGCAGCGTGGTGTGCACTTGGTGCCGCCTGGACTTCCGTAGCTTGAGATAGCACGGCCGCAGTGTCAGAGGTCAGTGGCGGTGCGGCCAATGGAAGCATGGAGATGGCGGGTGTCATTGTGAGCACAACACGCTGGTGTTACATGTCTCCTGCACAAGACAAGCAGGACACGAGTTCTTCTTCCTTTGTCATTCTTCTCATCTCAGATAGTCGACGCTAGTGTCCATGGTTGTTGGCCGCGAGCTCATCTCCATGGAGGCAGCTAGCAGGCAGCCCGTGCATGCTTGCCTCACCTTCGCTCATGAGTTGTTAGTTGTTCTTCGCTCATGAGTTGTGTTAGTTGTTCGATGAAATGCTTGAAAGATAATGAGAAGAAAGAAAATATAAAGTACCAATTTTACAGCATCTGATTCAGTTTATTACATAGAATCTTTAAAAGTGACATTTACAGGATCTTTAAAAGTAGATATAAAGCACCATTTTTACAGCATCCGCTGGAGATGCTCATATGCCAAGCAAACCATAATTAGAAGATAAAACTGTTATTAATCCTCCATTTTTTAGTCCTACAAAAGAAAGGAAATTCACGTGACCCAGATGGAGCGAAATTAGGGCAGCTGAGATGGAGTACAAAACCGATGCAGAAAATGCTAACTCAAGGATCTCGTTGGGTTTATTCACTTAAATAAACCTAAGCGGAGTCTTCAACCAACAAACAAAAGGGGGCACAAATACTTGGAAAACTTGAGAATCAAATCCTACGATTATGTTACCGAAGAGACCAATGGAAAAAAAGGAATCTAAGCAGGAAATAAGTAATTCTCCTTGATCATGTCGTGTCAACGTACCACGAGACCAAAATCCCAGTAAATTTGGCAGAACAGAGACAAAATCTCCGCCTCTTCGTCCACGACAACGATACGTCTAGAGGTACCAACACGCTAATTGACACCCGAACCCCACGAATCCACATCAGTACGTAGGTACGTACCGAAGCCCCCCAATGAGATCTGACCTGGGAGGGGACAGGGGGAGAAGACAGAACAACATACCTTGTCCTCACTGCTGCCGCGCAAGTCGGTGGCAATCGCCATGGCTGGAGCAGTGGCGGCGGTAGCGGTGGAGGAGGAGGAGGCGAAACGAGCCAAATTTGGAATCGGAAGGAGGATCTGGGATCAGCAACTCGATCACGAGGGGCTTTTAAGGTTTCGGCGACAAAAGCAACGGTCGAATTCTCGTCCGCGACGTTGTGATTGGATCTGGGCTCCCCGCTCCCGTCCTGCCAGAGAAATTAAGTGGGCCAAACTAGATTATGGGCTGTGTTTAGCGGACTGTCGTGGGCTAGACCTTGGAAACGCATTGGACTAAAACATAGTAACTCAGAGTCCTTTCTCAAAAAAAAAAGTAACTCAGAGTCTACTTCAAGGAAAAGTTTGAAGAAGATTGAAATAATTTCACACGAGCACATCTTTGTGTTTGATCTTGAACTTTGAGAAAAGTCATGAGGACGTAGTATCCCGCAGTTAACAAAACTGTTCCACCTTCCAAACTGGACCAATTTTCATGAAAACCAGTAAAACTGGTTTGGTCCTGCATGATGGTTGGTCGATTATTTAAAAAAATGCAAAAACTTCAAAAATTTGAAATATTAAAAAACGGATCAACAGATCAGTGGAACCGTGGGGTAAGATAGTGAAATCGTTTTGGATACAAAATTTGAAATTCAAAAATAGGTAACCGAGATACTGTAACATTTAGACCAAATTTTGTTCAACTTTTGAATTTTAATTTTGCAATGGTTTTTGCTCGGTTTTTGTGGAGTCTCTACTCTTTAAAAAACATAGATTTTTTTTATATATACACGGTAAAATGTCCCCATCAGATAAGTTAAACTACGTGCACACAAAAAAATACACTCAGAGTTATCCCTTCTTACAAATATGACGGATGAAATCTCTCTATGTACACCCTTTAAAAATTTAACAGATGAGCTCTTTGAGATCTCTTCAATTATAGGCCCACACAAACCATTATTACTTAACATAACACAACTACTCAGAACAAATATATGAGATAAAAAAAATTGTTAGAAAACAAAATAAATTTATTTTAATATTAATATACTATCTTGGGACCACGCGCAACGATTTGCATGGTTAACCACCTCCTCCGTTAATCAAGTCGGGAACAGAACAGACAAAGTCCCAGGTTGCTTCACATGTTAAATATGTGTATCTCTGCTCTTTAAAAATCACATTTTTTCTACTTACATTTGATAAAACGTTTTCAACAGAGATGAGCTAGACGATATGCACACAAAAAAATGCATTCAAATTTGTTTTTTTTTTGCAAATTTGACAGATAAAATCTCTTCATAGGCATCATTTACAAATCTCACGGATGAGCTTTTCCAAATCTCTCATATCTTGAGCACACAAAGACCATTGTTAATTAACGAAATGCAACTACTCGAAACAAATATATGATATTCAAAGAAAATTGTTGAACAATAAAATAAATTTATTTTGAGTTAATATTAATATTAATAGTGAAGAATGAGAAACTTCAAATTTTAATTTTAATATATTTTGTAAGTTAATTTTTTTTAAACCGTAGCATTAGCACAGGCATCGAAATTTCTAAAGTGCATCAAATTTTAGATATAATGCATGTAAACTTTAACCTTTTACTATGGTGATGGGTAATAAAAAACTTATAATTTTAATTTTAATATATTATTTTTCTTAATTTAATATTTTTTCTTCGACCGCAGCGTTAGCACGGGCAGCGGTACTAGTAGTACTTAATGAAACAATTTTACAGATTACGATGTTTCATAAAACAAGAATACTCTTTGGGTTTCTAAATTGTTATCACCATTGACTTCTAACATCAATATAGCTATTCGTCTTAACTAGTCCTGATATCTGTGCTAAGCTGTGGTCTAAGAAAAAATATTAACTTAAGAAAATAATATATTAATGTTAAAATTTGAAGCTTTTCATTCTTCACCATAAATGAGCTGATGGATGGTAGCGGCGAGAAGCGATTCGCACCCGAAATGAATTTGTTTTGTTTTTTAACAATTTTTTTATCTCATATATTAGTTTTGGGTAGTTATATTTGTTAACTTAGTAATGATCCTTGTGAGTCTAAGATCTAGAAGATCTGAAATAGCTCGTCCATTACATTTGTAAGGGATGTTAGTAGAGAGATTCAATTCGTCAGATTTATACTTAAAAAAACAACTCCATGTGCATTTTTTTTATATGTAGTTAACCCATCTCAATTAGAGATGTTTTGCTAGATGTGCTTTTTAAATATTAGAGATAAAAAAAGATGGATGAATATCATGTATTTGTTATAATTTATCTTATTATTTTAGTTATTTAAATCATAATTTATAATTTTACATATTTAAATTAATTTTTTAAATAAGACGAATAGCTAGAGTTAAGTGCATCCACACGTGCACCTTTCGTTACGTGCATCCACCATCCCCAGAAAACCAGTACACACGTGCAGCGCTTACACAAAATGCAATTCAGCTTGGGTCCTGTGTCGTGGACGTTCGTGTTGTATAGTTTGCTACTACATGCAGACAGTCTTAGCATCTACTATTCACATATTACTATAGTTCAACCTATAAGGTGGGGTGTGGGCAGTGGGCAGCCCGCATACCGTTGCTGCGCCCACTTTGTCCTATTAGCGAGTTTAGTACACACCACTACAATTACCTAGATGTGCCCGCTTCGGTTGGTGGGCTTAGCGGCAAATTATTTGCAGGCTTGCAGACGTTGCAAGTTGCCGAAAATCCCGCAAACTCACGTTAGCAATCATTTGACCATAGGAATTCCGCGGCGGCATGCTTGCGCCTGGCGTAATGAAGCGAAGTTTCATGTATCAAACAAGAGCGAGGAGCAAGCTTCTGAAGCCCGTTAATTCTACTACTGGTAAGATATACTCTCTCTGTTTTTAAATTAATATCACTGTTGACTTTAAACTTCAACTTTAACTATTTATTTTATTCAATAAATTATGATAAATTTTATATATTTTGTTATAATTAATAAAACTTTTAACTAAAAAGGGATAGATTTCGTACATACTTATCCTTGTATTGCGTCAATATGAGAATATCCTTCCTAAATTCTTTATCCAAACCTATTGATCATTAACTTAGGTTTTCCCAAGACCCTGGTCACTATTCAAAATTCAATTATTCTATTATTCCGAAGACAATGAAAATAAGTAGGTTTGCTTTATCTTCAAATGTATTTGAAACACAGTTCAAAATTTTACACATTTAAACTAATTTTTTGAATAAGACGAATGATCAAAGCTAAGATTTAAAATCAACGACGACATCAATTTAAGAACAGAGGGAGTAATGCTGAAACTCAAATTCTTCGTAACAATGGCACAATGCCTAATGGCTAGATAAAAATTTTACTCCCTAATTGAGGCAACAGAGCAACTATACTTACACAAAGATTTACCCTCCTCATGAACTAAATCCTAGAGCAAAGCTGATAAAGAAAAAATTGAACGAAAAAGGAAAACATGGCATCAGCAAGGTGAAATCGAGATAAGGCAACAGAAGCCAAGGGAGAAAGGAAAGCAAGAACAACAAACAATCTGGTCCTAATTGGCATGCTGCTTACCTGAATCGATCAATAAAAACAAAGCTTGCTCAATCCACTAATCCAGTCAGACGCTCTTCACTGGCCGTGTGCTGCAGACGCATGCGGCACCCCAATTGACCTGGCGCGTTCTAGAGTCGTCAGAGCTAAATCGGCAACCTAATCGACCTGGTGGTATGCTGCCAACGCGTGCAGATGGGGCTGCGTGACGACGTTCTTTGCTAATGGAAGATTGGGAGGCATGCCAGGTCGCCTTGCCGGTGCAGGAGAGCAGCCACGGTGCATGTCTAGGGATCCTTCTTAAGCAAGCGTTGCCGCATTCCTGTTGTCCAGCGGGCATAGGTGGGATTGTGTGGCGCCGCTCACCGTGTCTAGCGGGCTAAGCGGCGAGGCCCGCTCCAATCCGCTAGAAATATGCGGACCGTCGCAACTGCCACTAGAATCTTTTTATTGAGGCGGGCTTTGTGGTTTAGTGGACATACTCACTCCACTTGCAGGTTGAACTATAGTACTGAAGTACTTCCTTTGTTTAAAAATACTGTCGTGGGTTAGTTTAAATTTAATTAAAATTTAAACTAACCGGCGACGAAGGCAGTACGTTACACGCTGCAGTAAGCTACTGATCCACCAGATATCCAGTGGATTACAACACGAGAAAGTGGATCATGATCGTCTAAAGAAAAAATTGTCTCGTGTCTTATCGTTTCGGGTTGGGAGGAGGCCAAGTCAGACAGACAAGTTTCCGGATGGCTTAAATCAATCTATTCCCCCCTGATCGCAACCTGCAAACAGCGTGCCTTGGCGTTTTGGGGCGCTCCAACTCATTGACTTGTTTGATTATTAGCGTCTCATTTTCCAATCCTTCTTATGTTTAGATTTATTTTGGGTACCGACAGACATCTTCTAATTAAACAGTCACTGTTGTTAATTTAGTAACAGAAGAAAAATCTGCTAAACGATTGACTGAGGATGTCATCACAGATTCCTTTAGGCATCTCTTATCTTTCTCTCTCCGCTGGAGCGGCGAAGGGAGATGAACCAACCCTCTGCGCAGTCTGTTTACTCACTCCGTTTTTAAATTGACGTCGTCGTTGACTTTAAACATCTAACTTTGATCATTTATTTATTAAAAAAATTGGTAAATATTATATATTTTGTTATAATTTGATTTATCATTAAAGTTATTTGAATCTCAACTTAAAATTTTACATATTTGAATTAATTTTTTGAATAAAACAAATAGTCAAAGTTGATGTTAGAAGCGACGACATCAATTTAAGAACAGAGAGAGTATTCTGTTTGTAATTACTGTTTAGAGAAAATAATTGTTGTGCAACCACAATATTGCTGAAAAGTGATTTTTATGCAATAAATGGTCACTATAGACCGTCAATATACATTGTGTAACCTATCTTTATAACATTTATTGCAAAGGGTGCCCATATATCCTATGTTTTCAAGCCGTCGCCAAGTCGTCCAAGCGACCAACGATGCCAAGGCGTCCCCGTCGCCTTACCAAATCTGGCATGAAGCAAGGAGAAGAAAAAAAGAGAGCGGGAAACGGTCAACCAAGCAGAAAACTGTCTCCATGGCCATCCCTGTCGGCTTTGTCATAGATCTAGAAAGGGGCAGCGCCGCAGCAGAGCCAGCGGCCTAACGGCGCTATGAGGAATAGGAGTGGCGGCCGATGCTAGCGACCTAGAGAAGGAGCTGCGGCTGCAGGTGAGGGGGAGGGAGGAGCGGCTGCTGCAGGCGAGGGAGGGAGGAGCTGGAGCCATGGAGTAGTGACGGGAGGAGTGGCGGCGGTGCTGTCCATCTCATCTGGTCGAGCAAGACGAAGTAGGGCGAGCAGAATCAGGTGAATACGAGTGGAGATTGGGGAAGTAGGTGAAATGGTGGGCTGGTTAATGAGCTGGGCCCTTTCTCTTCCTTTCTCTCTTTTTTTCTTTTCTTTTTCTCTTTTCTGTCTCTGTTTTCTTATTTCTTGTACTGTTATGGTGTCGCCTTGCTTCGCCTTATGATCACCTAGGCAATTGAAAGGGTGCAGAGCGCCGCATCTTGCCTTACTGTCTTAAAAATATAGCATATATCTATAGCTCACCTTGGTCCCAAGCCTAGGCATATGCAACCTGTGCACCGGCAAAGGGCCCCCAATTTCCAGGGGCCCGAATTCTTTCCTTCTTACCTCAGATGTAGGTCGTAGTTACTACGCAGTCTTAGGCTAAGAACAAAGGGCTTTTGGAACACATGATTTTTATAAAAAATATACAATAATTTCATAGAAATCAGTTCAATTATATAGGAAAAATAGGAAAACAAGAAGTTTTTCTCCAATCAAAGAAGGTCGAAGGCTTCAAAAGAATTTACGAGCCTGGTTACGAGTTATGACTTCATGATTCGAGGAATATGGGATGCGTCGCGTGGCTGGCTAGAGTGACACACCCTGCCGCCGCTGACACGATCTAGGGAGGAGGACGCCGCGATCCACAATATGCCAGAAGCAACGAAACTGTGGTGATTTGTGGCCTTGATTTGAAGTTTCGTACAGAGCCCCACTTTCGACCAGCCCGGCCCTGGCTCACCTATAAGAATAAAGTAGTTGATTTAATTTCCTCTCCGTTCCATTCACATCAATGAAAATCTGTGACAAATATAATTTTTAGTTGGTGTTTAGACAAATTTGTGACAAATATAATTTTTTAGTTGGCAGTGTTTAGACCATACCATTGTGGAGATTTCTATAGCTAATGCTACCTGATCATGAGACCCATCTATATTGACCACTTGATCTTGATATATTGTTGTTGCTCTGAGTCTGAAGGTGGCGCAATTATATGTCAGCCGACATCATGATTGAGTTAACAAGAGGAAAAGAAATGTAGGTCGCCTAAAAGTCTTTTGTCTCCCTTAACTTTTAACGTCATCTTTTATCATTCATCTTGTTCAAAAAATAGTTCAACTGTGTAAAAGTATAAGTTGTGTTTCAAATAACTTTAATGATAATCTAAAGTATAATAAAATATAATATTATTATATATTTTTAACAAGACAACTAGTTAAAGATGATGTTCAAAATCTGTAGCAACAACAATTTGAGAATAGATGGTGCACCCTTCAAAGCTTCAAAGCTGTAAAATTGACACCCCCCCCCCCTATTTTAATTTGGTTACTCCTACATAATAGTAGGACGATTTATCATCATTGGTAGAAGCAAGTCAAAGGCTTGAAGGGTGCTTAGTTTTGGATGGGGCCAATTTTCTCTTAGGCCCCGTTTGGATCGTTGGAATTGAATTCATTTTAAGAATTACAATTTGGGTATAGATTAATTAAGTTAATATAATTGTATATAAATATATTTGTATATTTATTGTTAGTCATACAAAAGACATGCTTATATGTTGCATTTTTATTGCAGAAAAGTGAGTTGAAGACTATGTTATAAGTTAAAAAATAGAATTGTAGCATAATGATTTAAAGAATCCATTTGTACCTCTCACCCTATGAATTTGAGATAGGATTATTTGTAAGCTTGAGAAAGTTGTGAAATACCAAATTTCAAGCTAAATAGCCTAACTCATTATGTAGATTTCAATTTCACCAAAATGAAGCGACGCAAACGGCCCCTTAAAAGAAAGCATTGGAAATGTTCAATCAGTGGAGCAAGAATACACCATTGGTATGTCGACTGTCAAACTGAAGAGGGTGTCAACTTAGCGGATCCAATGGCTATAAGTTGCTCCATATGATAAAAGTCAATTTTTCTCTCTTTTGTTTGGAAACATTGGACAGGTCAATTACCGAAGTAATGAAAAAGGTGCTAGACGCAATGAATCTTGTGAACGATTCCAAGGGTTGGTGGATCGCATAGCAGCCTTGGACTGGAAGAGGATACGCGTACGTGATACCAGGATCTACAACAACAGTACTTAAATAATAAAAATACAGAAATAAAAATGTTTGTAGGTGAAAACCTCAACATGATCATCAGCTGTCGACAAGACATAAGCAAGCAAAGACTTCGATACGGCAAATCGCGTTTTGCCGTATCGACACTTCGCTTGTGGCATGTGCGAACACTGAGCTTGCAACTGCTACGACACTTCGCTTTCTTGAGCGGGAATATTCAGAAAAATCAGCGTGGTGACAAGAGCAAGGGCGGTGGACGTTCGTTGTCTAACGCAGAGCCCAGTCGTCTCGCGACATTGTTTAACCCAAACAAGAGACTAATCTGACGCGTCTGGCTTTTTTTTGTTCATGCTCGACGTGACCTGTTGTCACACCCCAAAACCTAAAGGTTGACCAACTCAACGAGCCGCTCGCCTGGTCCCAGTAGGAAAAAGCCATTTTTACAGAAGGCCCTCCAAAACCTAAAGGTTTCCGTTTAGTCCCTAGCTTTCCAAGAAAACCCCCCTTATAAATAACAATCCTGCCCAAAGCTTTTACACTTAGACCCCTAAACTTTTCTGTGATTACATAAAAGCCGCTGCTGATCTATTAACAATTTCATATTAGCCCCTAATGATTTTCTGAAATTGTAAAAAGGTCCCTAGAGCCATTTCCACACTCAAATTGCCACATCTTTCCAACCTTGGATCCGTTTCCAATAATTTTTGTACCGTTGAAATCACTGTTCTGAGCACCACCTCATCAAGCTATCAAACTTTGGCTAATCTCCAATCATGCCAGTTTTTATTGGTAAGATTTATCTGAGCTTTAATTCATTTTCTTTTATTAGCTTTTGTCGGTTTCAATGCAAGTCTTTTATTGTGATTTAATTCCTAACATAGTTCATATTAACTATAGTGTGCACCTTACCCATTAGTATTATTTTATAGATCATTAGTATGCACTAGCATGACTACACCCACTAGGTCTAGGTAAATTAATTTAAAGTTAGAATCATATAATTAATAGCTAATTAAATACTAGGGGCTAAATAATAAAAAGATAGGTAAATATTAAATAGCACACACGCACTTTATACAACAGTATTTGTGTCGCATATACA
>BCLH01002313.1:22516-46431 GCA_001602315.1 Zoysia pacifica | reverse complement strand
ATATGTTAGTCGGACAAACATGTTATATATTTCAATGAAAAATCCAAAAAAATATCAAATTAAAAAGTTAATTTTTAGAGGACAATGTTGCATATTCATGACAACAATCTAACAATCAATAGCTGTTGTAACCATGACAGAAAAATATAGTTTAAGAATCCAATAGCTCTTGTATGAAGATTTCACAAAGTTGCATTGGCAAACATACTAGCAGCTCATTTGCTTTGACAAAACATGCTTATACATCCTTTTTAGTTTGGTGTAGACAAATCGCATGGGGTGTAGACTAATTAGATAACCAGAAGCATAGAATGCCATTTGACCTACAGGCAATGCCAGTCTTTTTCTTTGATAGAAAGAAATAGTGCTTCAACCTGGTTTAGGACTTCCCTCTTCTAAAAAGTACAAAAAATCATGGATTTCAAATTCTGAGAGCTGATAATGATACATTAGTTTGAGCATCTGATTTTTCTGAACATACATTTGTTAATGTCTTACAATATTGGATGCTTGAATTTTTGTCAGGCACACCCATACTTTCAACAAGTGAGAGCTGCTGAAAACAGCAGAACTCGTGCATTACAGGCAAAGATCAGAGACTGCTCCAAATTGATGATCAACAGCACTTGACGGAGCTGTGACTTAAAAACACATTCACACATACTAACCTGAATGCACGAGCCTAACTGCACTAGCTCTTTTCAGAGAGCAAGATTAGTTTCGGACAAAATGCCAGTTTGTTTTGAATAACTGTTCTGCTTCGTTTCAGAGATGCCCGTCAATCACAATTTGGAAGATTAGCCTCACCTATGTGCCAAGAGAAGCAACACCCCCAGGAGGATTAGGTGGCCCGATCTGTGGAGCAGGAATGTCGGATCTCAGGAGCAGCTGTTGATCTGATAATTTCAATCGAGGCAGGGGGTGGACGAGCTTCTGCTGCTGCTGTTCATAGGCAAAATCAGACAGGAGATACTTGGAGAGGCAGAGCACGACGG
The DNA here is from genome assembly GCA_001602315.1 of Zoysia pacifica. Taxonomy (NCBI): domain Eukaryota; kingdom Viridiplantae; phylum Streptophyta; class Magnoliopsida; order Poales; family Poaceae; genus Zoysia; species Zoysia pacifica. Next base: position 45,436 of record BCLH01002313.1, on the reverse strand, counting down.
ACAGGGAGACGAACCTAGATCTGAAACTTGACGCACGACGGACCGCAGGTGACGGAGCGACGGGGGCATAGCTTGGGGTCGAGGAAGAAGAGCCGGATCCGGGATGCATCGTGCCATTGGCGGGGAGTAGCTAGGAGAGACGCCTGTGCACGACAGCCCGAGGCCGGGAGCCCGCCGGTAGCCGCGCACAAGGGAGCCATGGACGAGGGTGGCGAAGCACCGGGGCGGATGAGTGTGGCACGAGGGTGACGGCCACGAGCGTCTTGGCTGTCGAGCCCCCGCCGCCGGCGGCGGCGGCAAACCGAGCCCACACGGGCGAGACAGAGAAGAAGTCGGGGGAAAAAAAAAAACGGAATCGGGACAAGATTTTTCCCTACCCGGCGGATCGGAGGGGGGAAGGGGGTGGAGCGACCTGCGGATTTGGAGCCCACCGTACATCCAAAACGTGGGTCGGGTGGGCAGGGAAGAATATCCACGGGCTAAATTCACATAGGGGATTGGATCGAATTTCTCAGGAAAATTCGGGTTCCCAAACAAACTCTCATCATGTGTTCTCAAATAAACTCTCATCTTGTGAATAGACACCTCGCGGATTTATTCCACGTGAACGCGTCCCTGTACTGCTGGCTGTCACCTTGTGTGGCACCAAGCTATATCTTGCCGACCTGCAAAGCGCGGCGGCATCTACGGGCGAGCAAGTCAGCCTCCTCCTCCTGGATGCCAATCGATCCAGGGCTCCTGACGGAAATGAAATTTCCGTTCGACATAGCACATCACAGTGAGTCACTGAGAGGCACATAAGGAGGGGGCAGCTATGAGATTGACAAAAGACACCCAGTGCTCCTTTCTTATTCCCACAAACGCGTCATCGTTGAGGTCGAGGGTGGAGACGAGGGCAAGCCGAAGATGTGTCGGTGATCGGCAAAGAGATTCGCTTCGCCATGCCAAGTGAGGAGGGTGAAAGTTGTCTAGAGGGGATGAATAGGCAACGACATGAAAAACAACACTTCAAAACAATTTGATCAAAAAACAAAGGGCGAACTAGTCCGATTAGTCAGACTTGTCTGGTAGCGAACAAGTCCAGTTCTTACAGACAGATAAGTTCGCTAATCGCAGCGAAAAAAAATCAAACTAAAAAACAAATAGAGACAAAAGACAAAGAGAATTTTGACTGAATTTTAACTCCACAAAAAAGCCTACATCTCCGTTAAGGAATCCACAAAGATCAGGTCGTACTCAACACTTAACCTCTCTAAGTGATTACAAAGATCAACTTGTTTTCACTAGATCAAGATGGGTGATATAAACCTCTCGAATCTCACCACAGTGTCTTTGATGGATTTCGAGCGACACTTAACCGTCTAAGAGATAAATCTCCAAAAGTAATAAGCCCTGTCGTGCAATGAAAAGATCAAGTGCTCAAAACGAATCAAGAGATTGAAGGACTTACAATCTCCTCTTCTTTCAACCAAAATCCTAGGGGATTCAATGAAAAACAAGTGGAGGAGGAGAGGTGAATCTCAGAGGGTCTCGAGCGCAATTTGAAAAGATGTGAATGCTTTTGGTAACTCTAAGATGTGGAGGAAAGAGGATTATATAGATCAATCAAGGATGATCTTCTAAAGATACTAGGAGCGGACTAGTTCGGAGGTCTAAACAAGTCCAGACATCGGACTCAACGGTAACATGATCATCTCTCTGGAGTCCGCAGAGGGCACAGACAAGTCCGCTAGCGGACTAGTCCGGCCAAGCGGATAAGTCCAATCAGGCCGCGATGTAACCGATCTGGAGTCCGCCACCAGTGGACTAGTCCGTTGGCGGACAAGTCCAGAGGTCTGGATAAGTTCGGAGAATAACGGGGTGCTTTAACTCTGGAGTCCATAGGCTTTGACAGACAAGTCCGAGCCCGAACTAGTCCGGCTCTGCCGAAGGGACAACTCTCTGGAGTCTGCGGCTAGACCGGACATGTTCGGTTGTGGACATGTCCGGGCACCCGGATAAGTCTGAAGTGACTACATGCTCTCTCTCTAGAGTCTGGTCACTGGGCCGACATGTTTGTTACCGGATAAGTCCGGGAAACCGGACAAGTCCGAAGCTAGTGACCAAACATAAATGATTAGGATCAGAATGAAAAGAAAAAGTTTGAGCACTTAACCAATTTTATGACAGAAAATACTGAACCCCTCTTGATAGAACGGCGGTCCTATGAGTCAAGAAAGATATAAATACTAAAAACACTGGAGTCAAAGAGCCAACAATTTTCTCTTCCTTTTGGGGGGGGGGGGGTGGCGATAATCATTCGTAGACTTTGTCTCTGCACACATACTTACAAAATGCCATCAAATGCTTCCATTGTTTGTCACAATTCATCCCAAAATTCATAATAGATCCTAGATGCACTTTTAATCTTCCCCTTTTTGGGTAAATTGATGACAACCAATGAGAAGCTACAAAGATAATCAAAGATTACAAGTTAAAGAACATATAAGCTCCTCTAGATCCATGCACATCAACATATACTAAGATAGCAATAGAAGCTTATATGAATTTCAACTTGTAACCAAAAGCAATATGCAACAATATACAAATAAGGTTTAAAAACACACAAGTTAAAGTAGTTCACACCAAAGATAGATGAAAGAAGATAGATAAATAGAGCTTCTCAATTTCTCCCTCTTTGGCATCAAGACACCAAAAAAGAAAGAAAAAAGAGAGAGAGAGAGAATAGCAGCTACTCCTCGACATCATCATGGTCAACAACTGGAAGGTGAATCTTTCTCTTCTTTGCAACAACCTTACGACGAGAGCTTCTTTCATCTGACATGCTGACAGCTGCACAGAGTAGCAGATTAGAGTGGAATGTGAAGATGATTAATCATAATTGATTGAACTTATTCAACATGTTCTGTCTAGCAGCGGACTTGTTCGGAATAGCGGACTTGTCTGACTTGTTCGGAACAGCGGACTAGTCCGGCCCCTCAGACTTGTCTGGAGTTTGACCGTGCACATGGAGAACAATTTCTCACAACTTTTAGATCTGACCATAACTTCTAGTCATATTGCTTACAAAGCACTAATAGCATCCTAGGAGTGATCTCACGGAAGGGATTTGAAAGTTATGAACGGAAATAACCATATTTTAAACTTAAACCCTAGAGAAGAGATTACCTTCGAACGAGGATGAAAAGGAAGCGGACTTTTGAGGTTTCAGACTAGTCCGGGGGTGGAGAAGTTTTTCCACAAAATAGATTCACTTTCCACTGGTCGAAATGCCAGATCACCACGGGAGTCACGAGCTAGGGTTTGATGCAGGAGAGAGAATGTGAAATAGTGTTTGAGGAGGAAGAGGACTTGGGGGTTTAAATAGACCCTGTGGTCCGGACTTGTCCGCTAGCGGACTAGTCCGGGACTGCAGATTAGTCCGGTCCTCGTAATCTTGAATCAAAAAATGGATCTTTGATATTTGGAGAAAGTGAACCAAACATTATTATGCAAAGTGTTATCAGAGACAATCAACCATGATTACACTTTACATAATGAAATTTTCTTAAACTTTTGAGATTTTCAAAAACAAAACATGCAAGATATTTTGTAAATCTTTTATTTTCAAACTCTATCCTATGTCACAACAGATGTGCAACACTTCAAGCCACATTCTGAAAATCAAGGATATTTAGCTCATTTCTAAGTTCACAAAAGCGTCTCTCATCTAGAGGTTTGGTGAAAATGTCGGCTAGTTGCTTTTGTATGGATACATGAGAAATTTTCATGTCCCTTTTGATAGAGTGGTCTCTTAGGAAATGGTACCGGATGTCTATGTGTTTGGTGCGAGAGTGCTCACATGGATTGTAAGCAAGTTTTATGGCGCTTTCATTGTCACATAGGAGTGGAATACGGTTCAAATTATAACCATAATCTTTTAGAGTTTGCTGCATCCATAGAAGTTGAGCACAACAACTACCGGCTGCGACATACTCTGCTTCGGCTGTGGAAAGAGCAACGAAATTTTGTTTCTTAGATGATCAAGACACTAGAGATCTTCCCAAGAACTGATAAGTCCCCGATGTGCTTTTATGGTCCACTTTGCATCCGGCATAATCTGCATCGGAATACCCAATGAGATTGAATTTTTAGACTTTGGGGGTACTATAGTCCTAGGTTTGGTGTATGAACTAGATATTTCAAAATTCTCTTCACGATCACTAAGTGACATTCTTTTGGATCGGCTTGAATCTTGCACACATACACACACTAAGCATGATATCTGGCCTAAATGCACATAAGTAAAGAAGGGATCCAATCGTGGAGTGATATACCTTTTGATCGATGGATTTGTCCTTCTTGTTGAGATCAAGATGACCATTGGTAGGCATAGGAGTCTTCATAGGCTTTGTATTTGCCATGTCAAATTTGTTGACCATCTTGAGTGTACTTGGCTTGACAAATGGAAGTCCTTTTTTTTAATTGCTTCACTTGAAATTCTAAGAAGAATGTTAATTCTCCCATCATAGACATCTCAAACCGTTTGGTCATAAGCTTGCTAAACTCATCACAAAGAGATTTGTTAGTAGAACCAAATATAATGTCATCGACATATATTTGGCACATAAAAATATCATTAGAGACTTTTTTTGTGAAGAGAGTAGAATCAGCCTTCTCTATTTTGAAGCCTTTCTTGATGAGAAAGTCTCAAGCACTCATATCAAGCTCTTGGTGCGTGCTTCAAACCGTAGAGAGCTTTGTGAAGCTTATACACATGATTTGGGTACTTTTCATCTTCAAAACCTGGTGGTGCTCAACATATACTTCTTCTTTGATCGGACCGTTGAGAAAGACGCTTTTCACAGCCATTTGAAACAGCTTGAAACCATGGTAAGTAGCAAAAGCAAGTAATATTCGAATTGACTCAAGTCTAGTTACAGGAGCATAAGTTCATCGAAATCCAAACCTTCGACTTGAGAGTATCCTTTGGTCACCAATCTCGCTTTGTTTCTTACCACAACACCATCTTCATTTTGTTTGTTGCGAAAAACCCACTTGGTTCCAACAATGTTTTGCTTGGGTCGTTTCACGAGAGCCCAAACTTCAATTCTTGTGAAGTTGTTGAGCTCTTCTTGCATCGCCATTATCCAGTCTGAATCATTTAGCGCTTCTTCCACCCTAAGAGGCTCAAGAAAGGAGACAAACGAGTAATATTCACAAAATTTAGCGACATGAGATCTAGTGATTACCCCTTTATCAATGTCACCAAGAATTTGCTCGACGGGGTTATCTCGTTGTACTGTTTGATGTACTCGTGGATGTTGCACTTGTGGTCTTGTCTCTTCATTATCTTCTTCAATGTGTTGATCATGGATGCGAAGCTTGTTGCTTTGATCAACTTCATTATTTGCCTCTTGTTGAACTTACTCACTTGATTCTTCACCACCCATTATGCCATGATCTTCTTGAATTGTGGGTGTAGATGACTCTTGATTTTTTTGTGGCTTGATCTCACTAAGTGTCATCCTCTTGATCGCCACGGTCGGAGCTTCTTCATCATCTGTAATTTCATTAACAACTTGCCTCTCTTAGGAGCCATTAGATTCATCAAACGTTACGTCACGTGCTATTTCAACACAACCATTGGTTTTGTTGAATACACGGTAGGCGTGACCATTTGATCCATAACCAAGCAAGAACCCTTCATCAACTTTAGGTGCGAACTTAAAGGATTTGGGTTTCTTGTTTAACATATAACATTTGCTTCCAAAAACTTGAAAGTATGAGATATTAGGCTTGTTACCGGTGAGAAGCCCATAGGGAGTTTTCTTCAAGAGTTGATGTAGATACAAGCGGTTGCTTGCATGACACACAGTGTTGATAGCTTCAGCCCAAAAATAGTCAGACGTCTTGTACTCATCTAACATTGTCTTTGCTATCTCGATGAGTGTTCAGTTCTTCCTTTTAGCAACCTCATTTTGTTGAGGGGAATAGGGTGCTGAAAATTCATCCTTGATGCCTTCTTCATCAAGATATTTTTTCACTTGAGTGTTCTTGAACTCGGTGCTATTGTTGCTCCTTATCTTTTTGATCTTCACTTCGTACTCGTTTTGAGCTCTTCTCAAGAATGTTTTGAGCACACTTTTTGTTTCATCTTTGTCATACAAGAAAAATACCCAAGTGAAACGAGAAAAGTCATCAACAATAACAAGACCATTTTTGTTACCACCAATGCTAATATGCGCCACGGGTCCAAATAAATTCATATTAGCATCTCCAACGGTCTTGTAGTCGTCATGATGTTATTTGATGGATGACTTGCTCCTATTTGCTTTTCGACTTGACATGCATTGCAAATTTTATTTTTCTCGAAGCAAACATCCGTTAGTCCTATGATGTGACCCTCTTTTTGGAGTTTATGAAAGTTTCTCATGCCAACATGGGCTAGACGGCAATGCCACAACAAACTCAATGTTGACTTTGCAACAAGACACGTATCCGAGATTACTTCATTAGTAGAAAAATCTATTAGATAAAGTTTTCCCTTCAAGTAGCCTTTGAATGCCACAGTACAACTTCCTTTTTTTAGACGGTCACATCATGATTGGTGAACAAATAATTGTAACCCATCTCACATAATTGTGACACGGATAACAAATTGTAGCTCAAAGATTCAACCAAAAGAACATTCGTAATGGATACTTCATTGGAAATAATTTTTTTTCAAGATTGATTACCTTCCCCTTTTTGTCATCCTCGAAGGTAGCGCTGTCATTTTGAGCTTTGTCCTCTTCAATAGATGAGAACATCTTCTCCTCCCGGGTCATATGTTTGGTGCAGCCACCGTCAATCACCCAACTTCTTCCACCGGAGAAGTATTCCTACAAAATAGATTAGACTTTATTTTTAGGTACCCAAATTTGTTTGGGTCCTTTCACGTTAATAACAAGAGATTTTGGCACCCACACACAAGACTTGATGTTCTTGTGACGTGGCCCAACATATCTAGTAATAACCCTACCAAAAGCATTCTTGGTTAGTACATAAGAAGCATCAAAATCATGAAAGAGTTTAGCACAATGAAGAGTGTTAGTGTTCTTTGGAGGAGGTGTTGAAGAAGCTTCATTCTTGAACTTGTAACTTTCTCCTTTAGTGAACTTCACAAATTCTTTGCCGTCCTTGTTCTCTCTTGCATTGTGACTCTTACCCTTCTCATATTCAATGCCATACTTGACATGTGGGCATCTAGTGTTTATGTATACTCCTCTTGCGTACTTAGCCTTTTCTTTCTCAATGGAGATCTTGCTTTGTTGAGCTTGAGCATTGAGATTCTTGACTTGTTCTTGAAGTTGTACAATAATCTTCTCATTTTCAATCAACTTCTCAATCTCCACATCTTTGCATCTGTCACAAATAGCAATCGAAGGAGGGCAAGACGCTTCTTTCAATGAAGATGCTTCTCCTTTAAGTTCGCTAACTTGCACTTTAAGAGAAGAGCAGAGTTTTTCCAAAGTGTTAAACTCCTCCTGAAGTGCATCATTAGCGAATCTAAAGGTTTCGCTAAATTCATTAACTTCAGCCAAAGCTTTAGTTAATTCATCCACTTTCTTTCTCTCAAGGGCTAGGACATTCTCAATATCAAGGTTTCTCTTCTTCTCAAGAATGAGCAAGTCTTCTTGCTTCTCAAAAATATCCTCTTGCCTCTCAATTTCTTTTCTTTACTTCTCAAGTATATTCATTAATTCAAGGAAGCTAGGCACATCATCATCATCTTCACTATCACTAGAGTCAAGTTTAGGTTTTAATACCTTTGACCTTTTTGCCATGAGACAAGTGGGTGCAGCTTCTTCTTCATCACTCAAGCTTCCAAAGAGAGAGGTGTTGGTTGGAGCGACGCTATCGCCAATGTAGCAATGGCACCTTCATCGGAGTCAGAGTCAGAGTCGGAGTCCCATTTTTGTCCTGTGGGCTTGTTTGTTGTACTTCTTGCCCTTGTTCTTCTTGTACTCCTTGTTACTCTTCTTTTCCTTCTCACCTTTGTTCTTAGCGTTGGGGCACTCTGCAATAAAATGACCTTACTCTCCACATTCATAACAAGTTCTCTTAGATTTTCTGGTTTTACCTTTGCTGAAGTTCTTCTTGTGGAAGCCGTTTTTCTTCACAAACTTCTTGAACTTCCTCATGAGCAGCACGAACTCTTCATCATCATTTTGTTTTTCGCTTAAGCTTTGAAGATACACCCTCTTTCCTTTAGCTTTGAGGGCTATGCCTTTTTCTTCTGAAGTGGTGTTGCCGATTAGGGAGTTGAGTTGACTCTTTTTGCTTCTTCATCTTGATCTTGTTGAGCAAGAAGTCGTCCGAGTACCTCATCCGTGGTGAAGTTCTTGAAGTTTTCTTTCTCCCAAATAAGAGTACACAAATGTGAGTTCCAAGGTTGAAGGGCTTGAAGTAACTTTTTGTTGAGTTCGATATCTTCAAGCTTCAGTCCAAGAGCTCTTCTCTTGTTGACGATCTCCATGAGACGGTCATGTACTTCTTGAGGTCCTTCATTCTTCTTCTTAATGAACAAGTTGTATTGTCCTCTTAAGAGATCTTCTCTAGCTTCCTTGACGGTGTCCGTCCCTTCATCGATGATCTCAAGCTTCTTCCAAATTTTATGGACATTTTTTATCCCCATCACCTTGGTGTACTCATTTGAGCTTAGTGCCGAAATGATCACGGAGGCAGCTTGAGCGTTGCGGTGCATGTTGACTTCATCCTTTTGAGTAGGTTCTTCTTTATTCTCAAAAGTGAAGCCTTTCTCCACAATCATCAAGATTTGTGGCCCCATCAACTCAAGGTAGTGATCATCCAAAACTTCCAGTGCTCATAGAAGGTTCCATCGAAGATGGGAATCTTTCCTGAGGCTTGCCCAATCTTCAACTTGGTCTTCAACTCGTTGTAGTCGAATTGGACGTTGGCGTAGTTCTCCTTGCTTGAGGATGAATCACCGATCTTTTCGATTAATATCTTTAACTCTCGTAGCTGTTAAGCTATGGAAAAAAGAGTCCTTCCTCTGATACCAATTGAAAGTTTCCTAGAGAGAGGTGAATAGGCAACAACCTGAAAAATGACACTTAAAAACAATTTGATCAGAAAAACAGAGGGCAGACTAGTCCGGTTAGTCGAACTTGTCCAGTAGCCGACAAGTTCGGTCCTGGCGGATAAGTCCGCTAATCGCAGCGGAAAAAGATCAAACTCAAAAACAAACGGAGACAAAAGACACAGGGATTTTTGACCGAAGTTCAACTCCACAAAAAAGTCTACGTCTCTGTTGAGGAGTCCACAAAGGACCGAGTTGCACTCAACCCTTAACCTCTCCAAGTAACCACAAAGATCAACTTGGTTTTCACTAGATCAATATGGGTCATACAAACCTCTCGGATCTCACCACAGTGTCCTTGATGGATTCCGAGCGACACTTAGCCGTCCAGGAGATGAATCTCAAAGAGTAATAAGCCCTGTAAGTCCTGCAATGAAAAGATCTAAGTGCTCAAAACGAATCAAGAGATGAAGGACTCACAATCTCCTCTTCCTTCAATCAAAACCCTCGGGGATTCAATAAAGAACGATTGGAGGAGGAGAGGTGGATCTCATAGAGTCTCAGGGTGCAATTTGAAAAGATGTGAATGCTTTTGGTAACCCTACGATGTGAAGGAAAAGAAGATTATATAGATCAATCAAAGATAACCTTCCAAAAATAACAGAAGCTCAATGGTAACATGATCATCTCTCTGGTGTCCGCAGAGGGCACGGATAAGTCTGCTAGCAGACTAGTCCGGCCGAGCGGACAAGTCTGGTCAGGCTGCGGTGTAACCGCTCTGAAGTCCGGTCACCTAGCGGACAAGTCCCCTGACGGACAAGTCCACTGGCAGAGAAGTTTGGAGAATAACGGGGTGCTCCAACTCTGAAGTCCACAGAGCCCGGAGAATAACGGGGTGCTACAACTTTGGAGTCCGCAGGCATTGACAGATAAGTTCGGGCCCGGACTAGTCTGTAGGAGCGGACTAGAGCCGGAGGGACAACTCTTTGGAGTCTGTGGCTAGGTCCGGTGCCGAACAAGTCCGGACACTCGGATAAGTCCAAAGTGACTGCGTGCTCCCTCTCTGGAGTTCGGTCACTGGGCGGACAGCTCCGTTACCGGACAAGTCGGAGAAACCGGACAAGTCCAGAGCCAGTGACCAAACATAAATGATTAGGATCAGAATGAAAAGAAAAGTTTGAGCACTTAACCAATTTCACGACAGAAAATGCTGAACCTCTCTTGATAGAACGACGGTTCTATGACTTAAGAAAGATATAAATACTAAAAACACTGGAGTCAAGGAGCCAACAATTTTTTATTCCTTGGGGGGGGGGCAATAATCATTCGTAGACTTTGTCTCTGCACACATACTTACAAAATGCTATCAAATGCTTCCACTGTTTGTCACAATTCATCCTAAAATCTACAAGAGATTCTAGATGCACTTTCAGAGGGTCATCACCTTGTCACCGTTACCGCGCTGAGTTGGGGTGATACATCAGCATGCCGTTGAAGCGGCGGCCTCTGTTGGATTATGGTGAGTCGTGAAGTCCCTGTTTCCATTCAATTTCACCTCTTGGTTGTGGGTAAGGTCTATCGGTACTTGTAATCCACAGAAATTTTCGATTTTGGTCTTATTAGGGTTAGGGTTTAAAGTTGATTCTGAAATAGGAGTTCATTTGGTTTGTCTAGATGAATCATCAAACTTCTCGGTTGAAGTTCATTATGGTGGGGTTTTCTGTGGTAGTGGTGTCCATCCTTGCTATTCGAATAGGAAGGTTGACTGGTTCGATGATATTGAGGTTGGCAGTTGGTGCTTAATTTTGATCGAAGAAATCATGGCTAAGCTTTTATGTGTTGTGGGCGCACGTCGCCGGGCATAAAAGAATCGGGGCTGCCGCAGCGCTGATGAGGCAGCCAGCAAACGCTGACTTTATTCCAGCCCGTTTGACGCCAAAACTTGAAAGGATATTTTCTTTGTTTCATCTAGAACAGGACATGTTTATTTTGGAAGAATTGACTGACTCCAGACATTGCAACACAAACATTAAAGGGTAGTAGTACATGCAATGTAAGGGTACTGTAGGAAAAAAATGTTACATGGCCTCACAGTGTGATTAAGAGTACATTTCGGAAGAATACACTAGCTCCAGACATCTCTACACAGTATAAGATTAAGAGCTGGATTGATTATTTGACGGCAAAACAACCATACATGAGCATTCCACAATTTCTGGACGTGTCAGCACAAAATACTACACCCACAGAAAAAATTCTTCTAGCTCTTAATGGTTTATTCATAACACTGAAGTCGAAGACTTTATTTTTGGTACAAACAGATGGGAGAAAAATCAAGCAAGATACTTTGATGCAATTACTAGGATCGCTGCGACGCTACAACATCTTCCATCTTCTGTCACATCTTGTACTGCAGCATGGCTGGAGCACAGTCCAAAGGAGTTTCCCCTGCCCAACAAGTTTGCGGTATGATTCAGCATAAATATATGGCATATAAAATTGAGTCCATATCCTTGAAATATAATTTTTTTTACCAAAAATATAAATCAGGAAGCCCCACTGTTTAGGATTTTTTATTTAAAAAAAACAACTGTACAGGAGGGAAAGAAAAAAAACTGTAGAAGGCAGGCAGGCAAAACAGAGATCAAAGGACCACTATGTATCTATCCATGCAAGAAAATCAGAGCACTTGTTTTCAGTAATCCTGGCACTTGCTAATATAGCTTTTGCATTATGCTTTCACTTTTCTTATTGACCCCCTTCTTGAGTATCGTCGGTATTTTGACTACCGGCACAGTAGAATTTACGTATTTGGAGAGGTATTTGGTGTGCTCTTCGTGTCGAGGTGGTCTAGTCTTCGAAAAACTCAAGATTTAATCTGGTTCGAGTCACCACGGAGGTGTATTCCTACGTCTAAGGAGGGATTGGTTCGTATTAGCTCGGAACAATACAATGGTGGAAGAGTTCTAGCTCGAGCAAGAACCTTAGCACGCATATGTCGTGTATGTATGAAGACTTGAACTGTGTGAACTCCTCGTCTAAGGTCTCCGGTACCATTTTATATAGGTGTCGGATCGGAGTTACAAGGCTTGACGCCTACGAAATCAGACGGCCCTCTGACGGGTGGGGCCTTGGTCTTCTGAGAAGTTGATTCTCTGGCGCCTATTGGCGCCAGAGCAGCTTGTTGGTGTCCTTCGATCGTCCTTTGTTCAGTGCTAGGGGATAAAGGTTGTTTTACCGTTAGCTTTACCGCTCATTGAACTGTTTTACCTCCTGCTGAGTTGCTTTACCTTCTGATATACGTCATCAAGAATCTCCGCGCTTGTCAAAGGGTGGTCATTGAGGCGGTGGCGGACCCATGGGGTCGGGTTCATATGACGGTTCCCACCCATCGTCCAGATGGGTCCTGCTGTCAGTCTGCCCCGACCCTCGGATGGTGGGGCCATCACTCTTCAGTAACTCTGACCCTCAGAGGTTGGGCAAGTTCTTCGGACTTTTGTGCAATGAAATCTTGAGTGGGTCATAGTTTTGGCCCATGAGCCTCCGTTCTTCGCTGGGCTTTCGTATCAATCCTCGGGCCGTAGGTACCCGGGGTGCACAATCCCGACATGCATCATCTCTAGAATGCCCCGACTCATTCGGGACTGGTTATTGTTAATCGTAGGGTATTGCAAGGGAACTCAGATAATCTTGCCCTTTGGGTCCTAACAGATCCTAATGTACATAACGCTGAACATTTGTGTAGGAATAAAATTCAAAAGTGCCATCAGAGCATGGGAGTGGAATGGCAGATTGAAAGTCCACCTTGTCCATTTTTGCTTTGAATATTTGCTCCATGGTCCATCAGAACAAGAGCAATCTCGGTCTGATTAAATTGTGCAGCCTGTAATTATTCATAGATAGAAATCCATTAGGTATGGATTTACTGATTTGCACTGAGATGTATATGCCAGAAACCATGACTGTAGCACGAACTGCTATGGTGACACGCAAGATTACTCAAAAGAGTACTCATACGAAGAGAGATTGGCACCTGATCTAGCTAATATGAAAGTAACTAACCCAAAGAGGGCACTGATTTGCATGTGTTTTTAGGTCCTTTCATAGACTCATTATATTAAGCTGTACTCTCTCCGTTTTTAAATTGATGTCTCTGTTGACTTTTAACATCAACTTTGACTTTTCATTTTATTAAAAACAATTAGTTCAAATGTGTAAAATTTTAAAATATGATTCAAATAACTCTAATGATGAATTAAATTATAACAAAATATATGCTATTTATCAAATTTTTTTGAATAAAATGAATGTTTAAAGTTAATTTTAAAAATTAATTGCAACATTAATTTAAAAACAGAAAAAGTACATATCATATACGAGAAGACATTTTCAGACAGACATAAAAAAACTGCAGAGAAGCCCAAATATAACAACACAAGGAAGATACTAAAGATGCACATACCAAATGTAGCAAAGTGAATCCTTGTTTGTCACAATAGTTAGAATCTACTCCCTGCCCAACACTGGATGCAAGAATCAAACCAAAATAGTTGAAATACGAAAGGGAAATTGTACCTCGCTAAGAAGTTTCTTCACAATGTTAGGGCTTGTTTGGGTAACTTAAAACTCGTGAGATTTTCGACCTGTTCTCGGACGACAATTCAGCTCGTGGATTGTTTTACCCAGCAAACCCGAACTACCTTTTGATGCATGATAGGCCGCAGAAACCTCGGGCCGAAACACCCCGTTCCCCACCAATCCACCGGGAGAGAAAAAATCTGCTCTGCAGTCGGTTTATTTTTTCCCCTGCTCCCTGGTCGCTCACTCGCCTGCTTCCCGATCTCTCCCCCGCCGCCACTCCCACCGGCTGCGGCACTGGCCTGTGGCTTCCGCGCTGGCCTGAGCTCCATGCTGCAGCGCTGGCCTGCGGCTGCGATGCTACTTTTGTGAGCCCAAGCTCAACATCCTGCCTGCTGCGGTGCTACTTCCCCAACCCCGAGCTCCGCCTCCCTTCCGTCCTGGTGCTTCTGCCGTTTTACCAAGCCCCGCTCCCTGTTAGCTGCAGCACCCGTTCCACCTGCTTGCTTGACTGAATTTCATTGAAATTTAGAAAGTTTTGTTACTCGATTCATCAATTTTGTTTTTTTAGACGATTCATCAAATTGGTTGGGGTCTATGCTTTTCCGTTCCACCTGCTTGCTTGATCTGAAGTCTTGGATACCAAATATTCGAAACTTCTATGGTTTTCTGCTAATTATTCCATTCCAGTGTAGCCTGTAGTTTCAGGGTAGCTGCGTTGACACTCCCTTTTAATATTTGAATCATTTGCACTTATAATTCTTTTGCTTTGTTATTTCTTTAAAAATATTTCCAGAAGGCTACTGAGTTCTTCTTACATTTTTATGCCTTCTAATTTTGCGTTTTTTGTGATTGGATTGTGCACAACTTTATTTTTCTATCCTCTAGTGATTGTTGTACCACAAGTTAACAAGAGAATTCTTGATACTTGAAGTTATGGGATTTCCATTTCTCTAGTATGTCTAGTTCTACATGTGTTATACCAATAGAATTTGGTGAAACTGGAGGCCGAGCAGCATGATTTTTTTTCTGATTGTTTTATTGAATTATTACGTTACCACTTGAATATTTTTCCTATTTTTACTAAATTATTGTGTGATCATTTAAATTTTCTTATTTTACTGAATTATTACATGATCATTTGAATTTTTCTAAATTTTTTTTTGATTTTTCTAAATTTTTATTGAATGTCAGGGATTTTTATCTCTGAGTCACCCAAACATATCGCTGAGAATTGTCCTGAAAGTGGTTTTATATCTCGAACGGGGAGGGGATGGTATAGAGATGGGGAAAACTGCCCCTTCGGGGCTAAAACTCATGTGGACTTTACTCTCTGTTAGCTGTTACCCAAACAAGCCCTTAACATCCCCAACTTTAATTGCCTCTGAGTTCCTAAAAGGGGCCAAAATTGGGTTACTAAACTCTTAATTTTCCAGGCCAGTTAATGAAAAATATGTTGAGCTATTAAAAAAATTGTTACCTCCCCACTAACTTCATAGTCAGACACAGCCTTATCGTTGCTATCTTTGTTCGTCAGGCCAAGATTAAAAAATGAACTGTCAGAACAACAATGAGTGTCACTACGAGTAGAGTAGAGGTCAAAGGATTACC
The DNA here is from genome assembly GCA_001602315.1 of Zoysia pacifica. NCBI lineage: Eukaryota > Viridiplantae > Streptophyta > Magnoliopsida > Poales > Poaceae > Zoysia > Zoysia pacifica. Next base: position 30,183 of record BCLH01002313.1, on the reverse strand, counting down.
TAGAAGACGTGGTTAGCAGAATAAAGGAAAATTATGGAGGATTCAGTACAAAAACTTTCATAGATCTAATACTGTGACACACACTACTACAAAAAAACCTCAATGTCAGGTCGTGTTGTGTTGGTTAAATTGTGCGACACTCCTCGTATGAACTGTGGTTTTGGTTGTGTTGATGTTATGCAATCGATATTGCTCTTATTACCAACAGTGTCGGTGTCAAGGATTTAATTTTGTCGACATTGTTTATAAGATTTTCATGTCATATATTATGACGTCACGTGGTCGACACTATTTTTTTAGATTAGGAGTGTTGGTTTTTGTGACGTCACAAATCCGACACTTTCATGTATTTGAATAAGAGCTATCTGAATAACACAAATCAAATGCAAATAACAGATTAATAAAATATATCGACAGAGACAATGTATTCATAAAGTGAATATTTAGAGTCACATATGTACATAAGTTCATTCATTATAGCAGTTTAATTTTCACATATATATGAATATACATACTTCACATAAAACTAACAACTAAAATTTTATTTGCTCGACCAACTTCGATCTTGTTCATTAATTCTTTTCTTCCCAGCCTCAAAGTTTTGTCGAATTAGTTTAAAATTATTATATTTTTCGCACCAATTAAAAAGTTTTTTAATGTCTTGCCACATCACCTACTAGATCATAATATTTACTCATTGAATGAATAAACTCATGCATCATGAAGCGGATCATCCGAGATGTAATGTCATTGAGTGTGACTTCATCAAATTGGGTTTCTTCACTTGTGCCTGCTTGTCTGGCTGTCAATATTAAGAACATAATTAGTAATTACTAAAATGCAAATATCAATACTGTGTGAAAATGCATATAGCAATATTACTAAAACTGCAAGTACTTATATTTTTTATACATAATCTTCTTTGAGCAATGTCATGTATTTTTAAGAGCCAGCTTCTATATATTTGCACACATAGTAGCCACAATGCACACTGTTAAAAGCTTATTTTTCACACTTTGAGAACAAAATGGTAAGGTTAAAAGTTTCAAAGATATAGACAAAAATATAGTGATATAAATTATTGAATTATGATGTAGTAGTACTGAAAAATATGTTTTGTATGACATTTTTTCTTTCTGTTTTGGATGGTGTTTTCCTTTAAGTTTGATGTAGAACTTGTAAGAGCTATCACCGATAAGAAATATTGTGTCTTGATTATGAATATCAGATCACTAAAGATTTAAAATGATATTAAAGGTCATTACGCATCAAGAACTTTCAAGAAATCGTTGTAAGTGCTTCTCTCACGATCAATGGAGTCGAATACCCAAACATTCTCATATTTTAAATATATCATGAAAGCAATCTAATAATCACTATAACAAAAGTACATTTAATTATGTTAGTGTTTCAATTTATTAGACAGAAAAGCATACTCACTCAAAGTTATAAGGAGCCATGATGCACTCTCTGTCTTGTCAATCGTATATGACCCTACCTATGTAGGATAATACAACATCCGTAGCATTTTGGACCAACACATTATGGTACGCCTTTTGTTCATTCTTACTTTTGCCCTTCAAGTCATGATGGTCCATAGGGACGTTGATCGCTGATTGGCGTATTGCTGTTGGGTTAAAGCACTCGACTTTCTTATGCTCACCACAGTGGAAGTCCATTCTAAATACATGAAACAATGTATAGTCAATTATAGTGTTTATTAATAGTTTGACTAATTATAAGGTTATTATTGTTCGAAAAACTTACAAGCACCATACGATTATGAGAGTGACATCCAATCTCTGAAGTCCATGGGGGGCATGTATGTTTTCAAATGACACATTTAGATCCATTGGCACAGTGTTAAAAAGTTCTGTGGGATTTTTAGCTTGGATACACTGAACACCTTTAGCACATGCTTCTAAGTACCACCCGTGAAATCTACGCATCATCCAGTCCTTCTCCTTAAACATACGGCTCGGTAATAGTGGCATGCCAAGTTTGAACTCAGCAAAATCATCCTCTGTAAGATCCCAAGATCTTTCAAGAAGACCCTCGGGCACCAGAGGTGTGTGCTCCACCAGTTCTTTTTTCTTATAGGTGTATGGTTCTCTCATACCCTTGAGTAACATTTGAACTATAAAAGAAAATATTAATATGTGTTCTACACTTTAGCGGTTAACATACTAGTTAATAGAAGGTGCTAACCTATACTCTTGTTGCATGTTGAGTTCTTAGCACGTGTCTGTTGAGGCGTAGGGAGGTCATCAATAGGCTTCTCAACAACACCTGCATCCTTATGTGTCTCGAGAGGCGGAGGGAGATCCATAATAGGCCCCTCAGTAAGAGCAGCCTCATCCTCATGTCTCTCAGAACACGGAGGGTGCCCCTCAACAGCAGCAGCTTCATCCTCATGTCTCTCAGGAGGCGAAGGGGAGTTCATGATAGGCTCCTCAGCATCAGCACCTTCATTCTCTGCTGTTGGAGAAGACCGAGGCAAAAGTGCTGGAGTAGGTCAAGACACTGGTGTCGTTTCAATCGCAGATTGCAAAACAATGTTTCATCGGTGCCAAAGGACGAAATTATTAACGGCATCTCCTAGAGTGTCAATCCCCTCTTTCTCATCAGGATAATCGAGACCAAAATCAAGATACTTATCATTTACTACCTTGATTAGTTGCACCTTGGCACACTCTGGAGGAATAGATACAGTATGAAATCTACGACCAAGCATTGCAATGCCTTTTGCAACCTTGATGCTCTTTTTTCTGTCAAGAGCCATATTTAATGAGCAAAGAGTATTCTCGATTATATCATCAACTGGGTACTTAGTGGCCGGTTCAGGCGCAGACCCATGGCTGTTTGGAGGCAGGCTTTCAGTAGTTGAAGTAGTCTCGATGTTGTTGACACTAATTCGGACATTCAGTATTGTAAATGGTTAGATGAACTGTGGATTTTCTTTGAGAAATTGGAAGAAGTTTTCTTTCCACTTCTCGTGTTCATCATCCTTGCTGAGTGGATCATGCTTGTAGCTGCTCGCGTCATCCGAAAACCCTAATTTCCATACAGCCATTGAAGAGACGGCTCGTGTATGATCTCGATGTTCCTTGTTTTCAAGGGCAATAGTAAGCTGGTCTCTATCCCTCTTTGGCTTAAAGGTGCCTTCTCCTTTGTAGCTAGCTCTTTGGCTTTTTGTACAACTTCACTAATATCCGAGCTTTTAAGAATCAATTGCCCATCATTAGTTGACTTGGATTGATTCAAGACCCAGTTTCGAGTGCGTTCACAGCATCCTTCTAGTGGGTCCGGTATCCCAGCTTCTCGATCCCATTGTTCTTTTAGCCTTCACTATTTGATTTTAGCTGCATATACACCTGGATCGAGATTAGGATGCATTTTGTTCTTTTTACTCAGTTCCTTAAAAGACTCGCTACTCTTTAAGGCATTTTCAGATGTCATCTTCTCAACAAATGCTTTCCAATCATTAGGTGTGATGAAACCGAACTTGTTGAATGATGTCAGACCTTTTTGAACATAATCCTTATTAAGGTTCATCTTAAATGTCCGAAGGCATCCTCCTATTGTGTAGAGAGAAGCCTTTTTTGCACGATCAAAGCAATCTGTGGGGAAAATATACTTTGCGCACAAGTTGTCCCACAATTCATTCTTTTTTCTTTCGGGATAATACGCGAATCTTGAAATGTCATCCTAACTTTTTCTCTTACTAAGACACCACAATTATTACGCTATTTTGCGTTGATTCCTTCTGGCTCCACAGGTGCACCACATTGGTCGACAACTTCTTCAACAAAAATTTTAGCATGTAGCTTGTTGGCTTTCCTGGAACCACCCTTTCGTGTCTTCTGTGAAGTGAATGATGTGGGGGTGGTCGTGTCCTCAGTCGGCACTATCGCTTCTTCTTCATCAGTGAAATTAGTCGTCTAGTGCTTCGAGCGGGAATATACTTCGAAAGATAGAGTTATATAAGGCATTTCCGTTTGAGTTAAAATGAATAATGTTAATTTGACTATCAAATACTTTATCGGTTGGATTGTAATCAGGGTCTTCTTGCGACAGGCGCTGCCTCTTTACACACGGAGGATAGGGAGGGCCTCAAAAGATGAGCTACTTGAGCTTTTGGGAGAAGAAGCCACAGGTGTCGATGTACCAACTTCCTCTATTGTAGAGATTACGTATTAAAAAATAGAAAAATATATATTATTATATTTGAATGGATATTGAAAAGAAGAGGGTATAGAATAGAAAGACTTTTGCTCTCAGTGCGGGTTGCCAATTTAATAGCCTTCCAACGCTCTAAGGTCCTTCACTCGTATGCCAACACATATCTGATATCACAAGTCACAAGATATATATGGTCTATGCTGCCACTCTTGTCTCACTTGGTCCGCTTTTATCATCAAGCACAATTACAACTGAAAGTACTATTATAATAAATACATTGTACCTAAAATTTGATTATACTAGATTATGTTTATAATACAGATGTCATATATCAATAGGAACCTTTCTATTTATAAGAGAATTTAGGACAGGTGTCATAGTAGTGTCGGTCATAGTAGTGTCGGTCAAAAATGATGTCAGCAATACCGACACTTATGGTAACAGTGTTGGTCGCTGATGTCATCAAACCGACATTGTTATTCACGTAGCAATTTCACAGGATTCGCACAGAAATTTCACAGGAATCAAATTAAATTCACAAGAGAAACATAGGAATCAGGAATTTTACCTTTGTACCAAAGAAGGTCTTACAATGTATCCATAAACTAAACAATAATATGTATATACATAAAAAATGTTATATAGCATTTTGAAGCCACAAGAATTGAGAGGAACAATGGTGGGAGGGGATGTGATTTACAGTTTGCAGATTATCGGAATGGGGGAGGGGAGATGGCTTACCGAGAAAAATGGGGCGAGGGTACTTACATTAGGGTTTCGCAGTGGGTGAGAGGGAGAGGAGACGCTGGGAGACCGGAGCCGTAGCAGAAAACACGGTGGGCGTCGAGGTTGGAGGTGAACGCACAGTCGAAGGTCGAAGGAGGACGTGCAGTAGTGACCAGTGCCGTAGCCAAGGAGGACGATTGACTAGCCACGGCCGGTGTCGGAGGAGCAGCGACGGAAGCGGCGGCGGCGGCTTTAGGGTTGGCGAAAAATTTCGACAGCGTGGAACAAAGCAACAAGGCCACCAGGTTTAGTGTGGAACGAAGCGACAAGGCCCGCTCATATAGTAAGAGTACTAATGTCGTGCACCATGACGTCACAAGAACCGACATTACAAACACTGCTAATATGTTTAACAATTACTTTAATGTTTTTTTCTCGACGTATATAATGATATTTTTCTACAATTTGATTTTAGTAAATTACATTGTGTAAAGAACCTGTCACCCCAAATTTTCCAATATGGGGATATGAACTTTTCTTCACTAAAATAAAGTAAAATTTGCAATTATTTAAATAATTTTTATTATTATTCATTTGTTTTCAATTTTAAAAGTATTCAAAATTTCCTTAAAAATAAAGTTTTAAATGCTTTTGTTTAATATTAACTTAGTTTAATAAAATGATTTTGTATTTATCTTTAATCCAAGTTTATTTGGATAAATAATAATAATAATAATAATAAAGAGGTGTTTCACAAAATTTGATTTTTCAAACTTTGTCCTTAAAACATGATTTTATTGTGAACTTTGATTTTAATTGGAAACTAAAATGAATCTATCTCAAATTATTTTACTTTTTTTGAACATAATTTAGTAAAATGAATTTTGGTATTTAGAAGCATGTTTTTATTTCATTTAAAAAAGGGGTGCTTTCTCATAATTTTAAATTCCAAGAAGATAGCTTGAAAATATTATTTTATTGGGAAATTTGGTTTTCGAAAGGGTTTTCAAGGAAAGCATGAAATGACATTATCTCAAAATCTTTTAAATAAATTATTTTTGTTGTTTATAAATAATTTACTAAAAGAAATTATAAATGAAACGGAGAAAAGAAATTATAATCAGAAAAAATAAAGGAAATAAAAAAATGAAATAAAAGTTTATTAACCGAATTTTGGATTCTAGAAAAAGATGCCTTAAAATATGTTTTTACTTGAAATGGTTCAAATGAAGTAGAAAGGAATTTATGTAAAAATATTTGAACTGAATTGTCTCAATTTGAAATTTTAAAGTAATAAAAAAACACAGTATAACAAAATAATTAAAAGTGAATAAGAAAAGAAATAACAAAAAGAGAAAAGGCACCTAAAACAATACCTGCCTGCCTAAATCTCTCTCCCACCCACTCCCTTCTCCCCCTCACCACACGGCCCACCTCCCCTGTCAGGCCCCGCCGCCACCCCCACCTCTCCTCTCTCTTGCACGCGGGCCCCACATCGTCATCTTAAACCCCCAGCCGGATTCCAGGGAGCCGCGCGCGCCGCCCCAATTCCTCCAACCGCCTCCGAATCCTTCGGGATTTTGCCCTGAACCACGCCCAACGTCGTCTCTGAGTTGGCCGCCCCCCCTCCTATTTAAGTTCCGCCTCGACCCGCTATCTCCCTCCCAACACCCGATGTCCTAGCTCGCCCGTCGCGTCGCCGTACGAAGCTGCCCCAACCCTCCGCGACCCCGCGCTGAGCTTCCCCGTGCCGCACCACCCTCACCACGGTTGATTCCGCTGAGAACCGTCCACCGTTGCCGCCGCTCGACGTCACCGGAGACCCACGACCGCAGCTCGTCGCTGCGACCCTGCTTTCGGTCATCCCCGCCCGCGCGTGACCCCCGTGGTGAGTTCCCCTCGTTCCCCTCTCTGTTTTGCGCCTATTCCCGTTGAAATTCGTGCACCAAGGCCCCCTCCGGCGAAGCTCCTACTGAAGCGCCAATGGCGCTGCCGCACCGGCCTGGCTGGCCTGGCCACCTTGGCCGCGGTCCCTTTGGGCCATCCGATCCTGAGCCAACGGTCCAAATCAGATCAAGCCGCCCCTTGTAGATCTATTAGAGCCTAGCCGCTCGATCCAAAATCAAAGACCCAGATGATGCCACGCGTACCACTTTCTCCGATCCACCCATTTTGATATCAACGCTCCAGATTAAACCTAGTTTCTCACTTATAAATATAAAACACATCGTTATTGCGTCGGCATGACATCACACTGACATCATCATTTCTTTTTAAAATAAATTAGAAAATCAGTGATAATGATTTCAGAGTAATGTATTAAATATAATGGTCATCTTAATAATAACTACAATTATAATTATAACTATACTAATAATAATATTTCTAATAATGATAATAATTATAATAATAATAGCTGGTAATAATTATAACTATAATAATAATATAATCTTATTAATCTGAATAACAATGAAATTATTACTTAACTATTTAATAGTATCCCCTTAACCGAATAACAAATTATAGAGATTAATTATTAATAACAATAATTATTTAAGTATAATAATTAAACATTATTTAATAATAATTAGGTAATTTTACAGAAAGTTCCCTATAGTTTTATTTAATTACAAATCAGTCCCTACATATGACCAATTTATGTTCTAGCCCTATTCTTTTCTTTAATTAATTATTAGTCCTTAGTTAATTCCAGAATTTACACAAGGCCCTCGGAACTTAAATCTAATTACAGATTAATT
>BCLH01002313.1:4232-22477 GCA_001602315.1 Zoysia pacifica | reverse complement strand
AATAATATTAAAATACCATAATAATAATAATAATAATAATAATAATAATAATAATAATAATAATAATAATTATAATGCCCTTTTTACAATAAAACCCTTATAACTTTAATAAATTATATTATAAAATTAATCTCTGTCAATTAATAAATCCATTTTAAAACCCAAAGTTTTATAAATTTATATATCTTACTATTCTAATTCAATAATTTGAACTTAAGTCCTCTGAAATTAATTTTAATTGTAGATTAGTCCCTGAAACCTTATAAACGCCATAACTTCTAAACCGTAACTCCGATTTAAGTGAACTTTATATACCAAAACGATCGTATCAAAATAACATATGCATTCATGACATTCTCTTATTGATTCTCTTCTGTTATATTCATGTTTGTGATTGAATTGTTTTTCCTTGTTTGTTTGCATGCGTGTTTAGATGGATACACTTCGGATCCGCTTTGCGAGGTCGAAAGCAAGAACTCTAAGATCATTGAGCCGCAATATAATTACAAAGGCAAGTGTCATTGACCATCTTGTGCCTACTTTTAAAACATCTATCTCGTAGATTGCATGCTTATGTCAAATTTTATGCGCGCCTATTATTAGAAATTGACCTAGTTTTTTCTTACTATGCCTTGTCGTCTTAATTTACCTTTTTGTTGAGTAGATTACATGCTTAGCTTGCTGTTGTTGGGATGGGTGATGTAAATTTGATTTATTATCATACTTGCTTCACGAGGATTAATGGGTTATTTAATAGTAACTTGGAGATTAGTGATTTTGGGGATATGGTTGGTGTAGGGCTGTGTGCGGGGTTACCGGCACTGTCCTTTGGTATGTTATCTTCTCAAATCTAAGGATCGGTTCGTGAAGCAACCACCCATGTGTTACCGTACAATCACGAGCCAAGAATAGGCGCGGCCTGGCGTAGTTAGTGGTGGAGACTGGTTCTGTGCGTGTCAACCGGTGGAGCGAGAAAAGTGGGTTACGCTTAAATCAACCTGGAGAGAGATGTGTGGGGCAGGGAGGGTTACTCTCGGGAACCATCTAGCACAAGAGAGGCATTTCCAAGGTTACGGTTAGTGCCTTATTAGGTGAAACCTTAGTGGGCACGTACAAACTGGAGGAAACTATGGAAAAGTCTTGAAGTGATATCTTGGCCCTCACACCGAAGTGAGTGTGCGAGTGCAACGCGGGCACAGGCATAATGGAGATTCTTTAGTCCACCTAGAAACAGGTGATGGAATCACTTCTCGTGGGAAATTGTATACAACCTCTGCAGAGTTAAAACTGTTATGACAGTCGTGCTCACAGTCATGAGCATTGCATGGACTCTCACATGATTAGTGGGATTGGATATAGTTTGATGATGTTAGTGGATCACAGTGTGAGACTGTGATTGGTTCTTATGGTGGTGCTACAGCCAGATAGGGCTGTAGTTTGTTGGTCTATAGGTGCGATGTCTATCACTTAGTAAATAGGTGCTTAATAAAAAGTGTATCTCTATTGTTAGCTTTTATGCAAAAGATCCCTATGTTGCCTTTGTCTTGTTGGTTGCCACATGTTATCTTTTTTCACACTTGCTGAGTACATTCCGTACTCAACTTTGCCTTTATAAATGCTGCTCAGTGGAAGGAAAAGTTTAAGAGGACGTTGAATACACAAGAGGAAGTTTAGGCTTGCTGTCTCTCTGGTCGACTGTCTGTGAAAGCTGCGCTACGCTTGGTTTTCTTTTCCGCTGCAATTCGGTAATCATTTTTTTCTCTCTTTTATCATGATATTATTCTGTTTTACCATTAATGAAGTCACTTTATGTGCGAAACTTGATTTCTGGGCAAACATAATGGGTCACTTGGTTTTAGCCTTAAAACCGGGTGTGACAGAACTTGACAAATTTCTGTTTGAATTTTTTGAGTCTTTTTATAAAAATTTTAGTTCAAAGGGAACTATAGGTTACCAATCATATGGCACTATACGTTATGAGTATAGCAAAATATTGAATGTAGTTTGAATGTGATTACAAAATTTATTAAGAAATACGTTCTAATATGAAATATGAATGCTTATACATCTAGAAAACATTGTACAAAATAATAGAACATTTAGTGCTTAAAAAATTTGAAATGTTTTAAGTTATGTTTGCTGAGTGATGTGATAATTTCGGTCAGGTAGCCACCGACACTACTAACTAAACCCTAGTCATTCTCGCCTATATATGCACACAACCTGAATCGTCACTTTGATCATTCCTTTTGTACCGACTGGCATTGCACATTTGGCATCTCACATCGTTTGTGTACTCTTTGCGGTACAATATGCAGTGGTTCAGACAAGTGTGTATTTTTTGTATGCCCAGTGTCTATGGTGACAACAATTTCTTTGCAAGATACGTGGTAGTTTGCAAATTGTTTGGTTTCGGGAATAATTTGACTAAGAGCTCTAGCAATTCATTGAAGCTGGTGTCTGACTACTCATTTTTGGCCTTTAGTGTGAGAAGATCAAGCATCATTTTCAATATTGTATATTACTTATCATACCCATTTGATTCAGCGTATAGAAGGTCTTTTGAAGCCTTCTCTAAAATCTGTAAGTTATCTAAGCCTCTCGTTTTGTTCTCCTGTATTTCCTCATGCCTAATGTGGCGCAATAGTTCCTCGACATCGAAGTCTTCAATATCGTGATTTTCATGAAACACATCAGAATCATCATTGTTTCTTTCATCTCTTTGTTCTGTATTGTTTCCTTCTGACCTTGCCTCTTCGATGTTGCCTTCACCTCTTAGCTTCTCTTTGTTGTATCTAATCCCAACTTCTTGTTCTCCACTGCTTGGTGTATTTGCTTGTGTCTCTCCATGTTTGGTCTATATTGAGTAGTTCTCAATGAAACCATTTTCTAACAAGTGCTCAGTTTCAAATATTACAACATTATTGCACTTCTTATATGGACACCATAATCTATTTGTTTTCATATGTATATTTCTGCTCTTAGCGGCTTCGACAAATGAAGTGACATTTTTGAAATATAGAAATGAATTTTCGTCAGCGCCATTGTACATCCAAGATCTGTCATCCATCTTCACAAATCACTTATATAAAAAGAAATAAAGAGAGAAAAATTATAATATGGAGGATATAAAGTCAACTAGATATACAATTAATTTTTCACTCTCTCCCCTGCCCCACCCGCACCATAGTGTAGGTCTTATTATATATGTAAACTAGAGATCTAGCTAATTAACTATGTACTAATACTCTTAGATAAATCAGTATCAAGCAAAGAGGTCAACAAAATTAGTTGGGATCTACAAAACCCGCTCTAAATCTACGCATGTACACGCTAGGTTTACTTCAAACTTCTCTCACGATATCCCGCCCTAAACCTACATTAAAACCATATCATAAGACCATAAAACTTTCATAGATGACATGGATTTACCTCCTGGAGCAATATCCTTTGATTAGAAATGGAATCAAAACTATCCTCTTTGTATTCCAAATTTCCTGGCCGCTGTATGGACACACTCTCTGAAACAGAATTGAACAGAGTGCCCCCGACGGGAGGAAGGGGACGAGTATTTATACACAAACTATCAGTGTCAGACATATTGAGATCATCATAAATGACACACTACATGCGATAGCCGTGTCGTCTGACCTATGGCACTAAAAACGAACACTGCTAAAAGATACTAATTTTGGTTTTTCTTGACATCAGCATGACCGACACTGATATGTTCATTATCAGTGTCAGTTTTTGTTAGATCACGTTTGTCCGACACTATAGTGTTTCTTTCTAGTGTCTGATGTGGATGAAGCAAGCAATGACCGACACTGGTATCGTGTTCTGTACTATTGGTTGCTCGTGACGTCTACTGAGACTGACACTATTGAATAATATTAGCAATTAGTGTCGTTTTGTAGGATGATGTCACTTGCGTCGTCGGGTCGTAACGTTGGGGGGCCATCGAGACTTGTTAGTGTTGGCTGTTATGTTCTGCTCGACATTGTTATAATTTTTTGAGTGACACCTTAGGCTCGTTTTGTAGCAGTGACATGCTAAAGAGAGACCCTAAACCAAGGATGATCAGTATTGCCACATGTTTTGGTTTTAAAATAATAATTTGGCATGAGAACTTTCACAGTGGACAAAAATTGTATTAGAGTAAAAATATTCAAGTGAATTAACCTTAGGTGAGGTTTGTGACATTGGAGAACGGCGTTTGCCGTTGTCATGTGGTCATGTCTCTTGAACTCCTCTCCGAACATTTTGCACTTCCATCCTTGTGGCTCTATACGTATAATATATTCAGATTTTTAGTACATAATGAAGATTTAACTGTAAATACATCATGGTTATATGTAAGCACTTGACCGTGACGATTGATGATGGGTTATGTAATTTTACTCTGATCTTAAAAATGCACTGCTGCAGGATTCCTTAGTTTTTTTTATAGTTAGTAAACAATATGTTTGTATCGACTTAATTATTATTTATGAAGCAGTTATTGGAACTCTTATTATAGCTAGGCTGAAGTAGATAAATGACATTAGTTCCATCTGATGAGCTCTAAAATTAAATAAAGAACTAATGACACATCAAAAAAATTGTTGCAACCCCTCTCTGGTAGAGCGGCAAACCACTGGATATCGCTTTATGTAGATGATGTTGCTATCTTCATTCGGCCAGTAGAAGAAATAAAGTGAGAAATTTTATTCTTGATTGTTTTGGTAAAGCTTCTGGACTCAAAGCAAATCTACAGAAAAGTAGTGTTGTTCCAATTTGATGTGAGGGTGTATCTCTACAGGTCATACAAAGCTCATTGGCATGCCCAACTCAGGAATTTCCTTGCATTTATCTTGGCTTGCAAATTTCTCACAAGAAACTTCGGAAAATGACTGGATGCCATGGATAGAAAAAATAGCCGACAAGTTCCTGGATGGAAAGCAAGCTTCATAAATTTGGCAGGCAGGACAGCTTTGGTTCCTTTGGAAAGAAAGAAAGGAAGTGAATGGTGGAAGCTGTCTGGTAGCATGGGAGAAAATTCAGAGGCCTTTTAATCTAGTAGGTCTAGGAATTTTGAACATGGAAGTAATGGGATGGGCTTTACAAATGAAATGGTTATGGACCAAAAAAACAGCGCTAGATTGACCTTGGATACGCTTGGAATCCCAGTACAGCCTTGTGCTCAAGCTATATATGCCATCGCTATAATAACAAAAGTAAGAAATGGGAGAAACACCCTTTTTTTGGTCAGATTGATGGCTTCATGAGCACACAATTTTTGGTTTAGCTCTTGAGGTTGTTGCACTTGTCCCTAAGCAAGTGATTAAAATCAGAACTGTGGAGCATGCTTTTGAAAATAATAAATGGGTAAGTAACATCAAAGGAGGTTTATCAGTGATTGGTAGGAGGTTTATCAGTGATTGGTTTGGCTGAATAACTGCAACAATGGGATAAGGTTCAAAATTTCACTTTATCAGAAGGGGATGATAAGCAATGCTGGACACATGACAGCTCTGGTAATTTTTCATCCAAATCAGCTTGCAATCTTTTCTTCCAAGGATTGATTCCATTTGAACCTTGGTGTCGGCTGTGGAAAACAAGGGCTCCTCCTAAATACAAGACCTTCCTATGGCTGGCAAAAAAAGAAGATAAATGTTGGACTGCTGATCAACTTATAGAAAAAGGATTGCCACACCCAGCTAAATGTATTTTCTGTGATCAACAAGATGAGGAAATTCAGCACATTTTGGTTGGATGATGTGTTGGACTGCTGATCAACTTATAAAATACGCTTGTGCCAAAAGAAGGTTCTAAATATGCTTTTGTATCTGAAGTTTATGATTGTATCAAGCAAAAAAAATATGTTTGGTTCTGTAAACTGTTCCAATTTTGTAACTGTTTGTAGGAAAAAAAGGAAGGGCGTGAAATCTTGCCAATTGAAGGATACATGTTTGGCCACAGAAGCAAGAAAGGAACTGACCTCGAAGTGCTTTGTAACAATAATTTGACCCCAAGATTGGTGAGTGCCAATGTTGACACATAGGGCCACCGGAGTATCCGACATGTTGCCGGAGTATCCGGTGAGCTCTCTCGGGTTCGAACACTTGGCTCATCAGAGTATCCGGCACGCTGCCAAAGAATCCGGTGAACCCTCTCAAGGTTGAGCACTTGGCCCACCAAAGCATCTGATATGCTGTTGGAGGGTCTGGTGAGCCCTCTCGGATTTAGTCACTTGGCGCACCGGAGTATCCGGCACGCTGTCGAAGAGTCCGGTAGGCCCTCTTGGATTCGGATATTTGGTCCATCGGAGTATCCGGCACTTTGCTGAAGGGTACGGTAGGCCCTCTCGGCTTCTCGGAATTGCACGATGGAACCTTCGGCGTCTTACCGGAGACTCCAGTCACTGGAGTGTCCAGCGTCTTACCGGAGACTTCGGTCACTGGAGTGTCCGGCACTTTACCGGAGACTTCGGTAATGCCGATTTAGGAAAGTTTTCAGCAGATTGATTCTAATTTCTTTTCTAACTCGTGAGATTAGTTGCCCTGCGGGATAAGACCATCTCACCTCTATAAAATAGAGGCCCATAGCCAGTTGAGAATCATCCCAATCAAATCTATCACTTACCTTTACATTTCATTCTTCTCCAAACCCTAATCCCTTTACTTAACCGTCGTGCTGTTCTTTCTTCGTCCCGACGATGTTTGAAGACGATCCAGTTGACTTGACCGAGTCTGAATCACCCCTAAGACGATCCTCCTCCGACGGGGTCTCTCTCGAGGCGGGGTTGACTAGGTGCTGTCCAAACCTGACGTTGAAGAAGCGCCGGCGTTCCCGCACACGAACGTGCGAGTGGTGTGTTGGCTCGGACCCGATTTTGGCATTAACAGCCAATAACACTTCAGTACGAAATAGTGAGGGCTCAGCATTTTGTTTCGCTCTCTCGCTACCTTATATTCATATTCTAGAATGAGATGTGCCTGCTGTAAAATTTTTCTACTTGTTTATAAAACTTGCTAATAACTTTACAATTATGGGCTGTGTAGGGAGCCTTTCAAAGGAAGCACGGATCCAACTCTGATTGGATTAAACAACCTTTAGATGGTTCTGTTCTTTATCAGGCCTGTGGTGGAAAACCACATGGACACTTTTCGATATGTGATGGCTTAATTAGCACACCAACTGTTGTCTGCAATGCTAGAGCTGAGAACTTCTCTGAAGAAATAACACAACAAACTCAAGATAGATTTGAGACAGAGGTGAATGAGAGGATTAGTAAGACGGTCAAGGATAGGCTTTCCCTCATGCAGGAGCAGATGCAACAACAAATCTCTAATCAAGTTTCAGCTGTTGTTAATGCAACTAATGACTACTGGATGAAGTACTTACAGGAAATTCAAATAATTTTTTGCATCTTGTCACTGAAATTTGATTTACTAATTTCAGCTTGGGATATGATGTTTGCAGAGTATTACTCAAATGAATGGTGGAACACAGATAACACTGCCTACTCCATTCCGTTTGCCCACCCAACAGGTACGACTTATTTCAATATGTTATGTATCTTTTACTTTTGAAATATATCGTAGGCTTCCATATGTTTCCTCGGTTTAGCTAATTTAAAAAATAGAGTGGATTGGTCAATTTATACATTTTTCCCTTTCCTAGGGTACATCTGGTTCAGAAGTTGCACCACATGAGCCATCAAATGGTGACAGCGCAGATGGTGGGACAAATGAAGTTGGGAGTCATGTCATGGGTGTGTGACCAAGTGACCATGTGATTCATGCAGAAACATGGATATATTTTGTACTTGCCTTCCAATAGAAGGGTTATAGGTGGCTAGCTGTCTAGTAATCTGTGGACAACTACTTGTTATTTGGCTTAGTGATGTAGACTTCAGTTACATGGTTTAAAATGATCATGGGAACATTATCTTCATGTAATGATAATGACTGAAATTTAAATGATGCATTATATATGTGTTTTTCTTCTGTGATTGTATGACTGCAATTCAACTTTGCTAACAAAAAATATTGTGTTTTAGTGGAACAGCAAATAAATTAGAGAATATAAGTTCCCTGAGTGCCACCATCACTCGGGGAAAAGAAAAAATATCAGCTGTTGGAGCCTATGTCAGAACTTCCCTGAATGTTATCTCCAGTCGGGGAATTAGATGTATCTCTGTGAGGGCATTTCAACAGGGAATTCGACAACATCCCCATGTGCCCACTCACTCGGGGAAATAGAAATATCCCCGTTGAGTCATCTCTCAGGGATGGCAGTGTTTCCCCGACTGATTTCTCCCGAGATTTTTTTTCCCTAAGTGCCACCTTCAGGGATACACCTCCCCGAGTGGGTCGGCACCATCCCTGAGTGTATTTGACACTCAGGAATATTTGACATCCTGGTAGTGTTGCACCAAACAATAATGCTGAGATCTTTGCATTTTGGTGGAGAAAAGCCAGTAGACGAGTTGCTAAAATAAACAGAAAAGGTTTCGACACTCTAGTAATTCTTGCTGCCTGGTCCTCGTGGAAACAGAGAAATAAAGGAGTGTTTGATAGAAAAACACCATCAGTCCAAGATGTTTTGAATAATTTGAGGCTTGAAGCACAGCTCTGGACCTTTACAGGAGCATGTAAGCTTAAAGAGCTAGGACTAGGTCGGTTGCTAGAACAAATCTAAGCATCCTTTGTTGAGGTTATCCTTTACCGTTGTACTTAGTTTTTCTTTCAGATTTTTTATCTGACCCCTATTGTCTTGGTCCCGGCTTGAGGGGTCCATGTACGGATCCAATTTCTCTTCCCTTATTACAAAGATATGCAGCAGCTCTTCTGTGTATTCGATAAAAAAAAATCGGATTGATGCACGTGGTGAGGAAGTAAGAAGGATATTTATTGTTCCCTCTAGAAACCTTGGTCAAACAAAAGAGATAAGCACAAGAGCATTCTTACAAGAATTGGCTCATATGTAAAAAGAAACTAATAAAACAAAAAATCAAAACCCACTAATCACTTTGTGATTTATATTTAATGGGCCAACATGGTCCAAAGTCGAATAGGTAGTGGCCTTCTTCTAACGACAAGCCCAGTCGATTATTTTTTTTCTATCTTTCTATTTTTGTCACATTAATTTTTACTTCCTCACCAACTCATTCCTTACTATCATGCCGTTATAAATATTAGCATCTTCGTCGCCCCAATACCTCAGCTTAGAAATTCATGAGCGGTGCTTGATATATGAAACCATAGATCTGTGATAGCTGACCAGTGCTCCTTCGTTGCTACCATGGTCTCAAGAAATCGTTATGAGAGGCGTGCTAAATCTGAAGCGCGTGTACCTATTGCTATCAACGCAATGCTTGGGCGCCGTGGAAGGTACAGGTCGGAAGCAATCAAATCTCGCCCAAAAACAACTATGTTTCCTTGTAGATCTATGATTTATGCTTGATGTGGAAGGTTTTCGGCTTTGTTTCCTTCTAGATCTAGGTTTTGATAAAGTTTTAGTCGATGATTCCAAAGCTTGGGAGTCGAAGGAGATCTTCATTCCCCATTTGATTTTTTTTAAAAAAATTATGATAGAAAGTTTGATATTTCCTTCTAGATCTAGGATTTAGATATGCGGTAACAATTGTTTACTTGGTGATTATTCTAAAACATGGGAGTTAAAGTACTGATCTCCATTTGATTTTAAAAAAAAATTTGAGAAAAAGTTTGTTGTTTCTTTTTAATCTTGGGTTAGGTTTTAAATAAGAACTTTTAACACAATGATTTTAAAGTCTATGAGTCTATCTTATACCCAAATCGAATTTTTAAAAATTTTAACAGAAGGTTTTGATGTGCGCTGATATAGAATGTTTGAAATTGTGGTTTTGACACACAATTTGGACACAATTTTTGTTATGTGCTAGATGGTTTGGACACACAGTTTGGAGAACTGTGGGTACACAGTTGTTCTGTGCTAGATGGACACACAGTTTGGAAAATTGTGGGTAAACAGTTAATGGTTTGAGCACACAGTTTTACCGCAGCCCATTTTTATTTTCCTTTTTTTGGAAATTTAATTACATGAGAAAGAGAAGAAAAAATGTACACGCTATAGCCGCCCACAGCCTTCAGCACGTTCAAACCAAAAACCGATGTGGGCCCATCCCAAAACACCACGTGGTGCTCGTGTTCCCCCACTTCGCCCTATTCACCTCCAGCTCACCGCCCCCTGGCCATCCATCACTCCCAGCCGTCGTTGCCTTACTCTCTTTACTCACGAGCGCTACCGTATGCAACCATCCTCGATCGCCACTGTTGACGCTCGGATCGGATCGACACATGGAGAGCACTAGGTCGTGTAAGTCGCAACGAACCAGATCAGCGAGGTTGCCTCGATCGGCTCGAGAAAAGGTAGGTATCATGATTTCACTGTGAAAGGTGGCTAGGTTTACAGGCAAACCTGTAAAGTCGTAGACAACGTGCTTTTGTGGCGATGAACGACTAGTTTACGAACAAACTAGCAAAGGCCGTCGAATCTTCCGCCTGAGAGAGACCCCGTCTGGCGTGAACGTCGCCGGACGTGTCCTAGGTCGATCGACAGGCCCTAGGACGCCATCTATGGCCTTGAAGACCGGAGGATGAACAGAATAGAGGGTTGGAAGAGGATTAGGGTTTGAAGAGGTAAAAAGTAAAGATACAATTGGTAAAATCGATTGGGTTACCTCCTCAATCGACCTTAGGCCTCCTTATATAGATAAGGGGTGGTCTTACCTCGTGCAGCTATGAATCTCTTTGATTAGAGAACAAATTAGCTCTGATTTGGTGTAAAAACTACCAAAAACAGGACACTGAACACTCCGGCACATTGTCGGACACTTCGGTGGGCAAAATTTCAGTTCCAGAGAGGGCTTACCAGACACTCTGGTAATGTACCGAACACTCCGGTACCGAATACTCCGGTACCGAACACTCCGGCACATTGCCGGAGACTCCGATGGGCAAAATTCTGGGTCCAGAGAGGGCTTATCGAACACTTCGATACTGTCCTGGACACTCCAGTACCGGATACTCTGGCACATTGCCAGACACACCAGTGATGACTCGAACGTTTTTTGTTAAGTCCATAATTTCCTCGTCCAATCTCCAAATTAGACGATTCATATATCTATTTCGATCGTCCTGGCGAGGGCTACGTCATGGAGACTTCAAATCATGGATTTGACTCTATCTTCATGTATTTTTAAGCACTTCTTTCCTTCTTTAGTAGAATTAGCCAAACTCTTCGAAAATATCTTTCTCATCCTTAAAAAACATGTTGGAAAATAATTCTTACAAAATAATCATTATCGAACGGGATTTATATATTTTGTACCATATTCGATCTACCAAACCGGAGCATCCCATTTGGAACACCAAAACTTTTGGTCTTCCCAAGATGCAAATTTTGGGTGTCAATATATGCCTCACTATTTTTTTGGCAAAGCTAGCATGCCAAAAAATATTCTTGTTACCCAAAATTGCTCAAGTATGATGATAAACAAAATATCGATTATCTAGAACCGATATATCTAACAAAAATTAATCAAGTAGCCGAAATAATATTATATCAATTGTAGTAATGCATTAGATCGTATTAACTAAATATTTCGGCTTTTGAACATTGAAATTAAATCTATAGTCCAGCATTATGCCAGATGGTTCGATGCGCAAAACACTCGAACCCGAGAGGGCTTGCCGGATAGTCCGACAAATCACCGGGTACTTTGGTTGCTAGACATTCCGATCATGTATCGGACAGTCTGGTGTGCAATGCATTGAACCCGAGAGGGCTTGCCGGACAGTTCGATCACCGTGTTAGATAGTTTAGTGGGCCAATGGCTGCAAATTTTGCCCAAAATGATAACCAAATCATCCATTGGCCTTGTTTTCTCACAAGATAACATTCATATTTTTGGTCGTATTTCACCACATATTTGACAAGCATGACAAATATTTCTATTGTAGCATCTTCTTCCTTATATTTCACTTAGCAACTTTTGCTCCCCCCTTGAGTGTCGAAGTTATTAGTAGCTCACGATGATTGGTTACAACTCATCGGCTATAGAAGTCTCATGCTCTTCTACCTATGTTAAAACTATGTTGTTCTGCATTTAAATACTCTCATCAAATGCTTATATGCCAAACTTTGAACTTCATTCAAAATATTAAGCTAGAATCACGTGAGCAATAACTAAAAAGACTTTCCAACACTTTGATTCGGCTCTATCCAAGTTTGAAACAAAAGTAGCCGAATTATCACTCTCTCAGTCAAAACCGAAAATCCCTGGTTGCCAAACCGGGAAGGATTTTAGCGTTGGCAATTTCGAGTATCGGTCATTTGACAACTAAAAATTAAGTTTCATCCGCACTGTAACCGGATACCCCCCGTGCCAAATACATAGCTACAATCATGACGTGCCTAAATGCTTAACAACACCAAATTCATGATATAAGATTTAGCATCTAGGCAGACATCAATGTGAGCACTATGATTCATCCTTCTCATAACTTATATGACCGAAATAAACTCCAAGAAGTAATACAAATGCCATATATATAGTTATTTTGGTCTTCATAACTAAAATTAATTTCAAGAATTGTATGGCCATTTGAACATAACCGTTCATAGCATAAGCATTATTTGTACTCCTAAGGATTAAAATAAGACCAAGAAGGATGAGAGTAAACATATGAAGATGTCCTCAAGTCATACGCATTGGTGACATGGACAATGAATCAAGATGAAGAAATAACAAAAAATCTTGATGATTGGACACATACCTTAATTGTTTCTTAACCCTTCTTTTTCCACTCTCTTCTTTGCACCCGTCACTTGACCACCATGATTGTCTCGTTCTTGCAAACTCTCTTTGCGAATCCATGCCATACCTTCTCTTTCAACTCTTTCGCAGTAAGTTTTTGCAATCCCTTCATTTGCCAATTTGAGAAACCGAGTGGACCTCTCGGTTGTGTCTGTCTTGATAATTAGAAATTCCAATTTGCTCTTGGACACTTCCAACTTTTTTGGTTCAGATTTGGCATCAAGAATATCAACACTTGGCTGCTTCATCTTTTTGCCATTAATAGTCGAAGCTTTCAAAGCATGAATCAGCTTTCCTTCACCCAAATTCGGATCTAAACTTTTATCCTTAAGGTCATCTTTTTTGACATGACAGACTTGTCGAACCATCTTTCTCTTCTCTTGATCTATTGACGGATTCTTCTTGTCGAAACATTATCTCATGTATGGTTGTCTTCTAGTGGTTTCTCATGAATCTCTTGACCTTGACTCTCTCTTTAACTCTCTTAAGCACTTAAATGAAGCTTCTACTTCTTGTGATCTAACTCTCTCCAAGTAGAGTATTACTCTTGAGCTATCTATTTTGAAAAAATACACGAAGCTCAAGGAAGAGAGAGAGGCCGTGATGGATGCATTCGAGCAGCTCACTAGAGGAAGGTTGTAACATCCCGAAATTTTCAAATTAATCGAAGTGAAGTTTATCCCAAAATTCATTCCGTTCGATTTCGAAATTCTCCTTTTAATTTTCTACGCCAAAATAATTTTGGTCTGCGGGGCTTTTGTTGGGCCGAGATTATTCCCACAGCCTTTAATTAATCTCTAAAGCCTTTAATTAATTCCCAAACCTCTCCCATTTAATTCCTCTATAAATATCTCCTCTATTTTACCCCATCCCACCAACCTCTCTCTTCCCCTCATTTTTCTTTCCTCCTCCCCAAGTCTCCAGAACCGATCGCATCAGAGGGAGCGGCCCGATCCGCGTCGCCTCGATCCGATCCTCGGTCTCGCCGCCGTCACCGTTGAAGCTGCGTGCCTGCCCCGACGTCGTCAACCACGTCTCCGCGTCACCTGTTCCCGACTCCAGTACGCGTTTTCTGCGTCGCCGTCCCACGCATCATCCTCGATTGCGTCGCTCTGTCCTGCGTGCTGTCTCCGTTCCGCTCCCGTCCGCGCGCGCCATCTTGGTTCAGCGACCCCGCCCCATCCTTCATCCGGTCACTGCTCGTCAGCGCGTCAACCGCCCGTCCAACATCCAATCCACTTCTATGGTGAGAATCAAATCTCTCTCGTGTTTTAGATCGTAGAGTTGGTTGCTAGTGAGGGTAGTTACTTGGTTGCTGATCAATTTGCAGGTAGTCTAGTTTCTCGTAGTCTAAATCTTAAAGTATTTTTGGGGAACTCCGTTTGGTCTCAGAAGATTCCTAAAATTGTTCCGTTAAATTTGACTCGTCGAGAACGTTGTGTAGAATTTTCCGAGGAACGTTTTGAGCACGTTTAGCGTAGAAATCTAAATTTAGATTTAATTAATCTAATTTAAATTATCGCGTACCTATCTCACCCCTGTCCGTGTTGTGTTTAGCTGGTGATCCCAAGGAGAAATACCGCAAGCTCGCTCAGTTTGACGACCCGGATCCCGACTACGATCTCGAGCTACCAGGCAAGCCCTTTTTTTTATCACTTTTGTACCCAGTATTTTAAACTGCATGTTTTGTTTGCAACCATAATTTGCATGCCAACTGTTTTAAAATATGCTAGCAATATTTCTAAGTCGTGCCTATTTATTGTTTCACAAATGTGAGCCCTATGATTGCTTTAGAATAATTATTTTATTTTTTATGCTTAGCCATGCTTAGTCGCATTTATTTTTATCTCACACCTATCACTATAAAAATAAAATTTGTGTTAAATGATTTTTGAACTGTGATTCAAATGTGAATTTTATAAATAACTATACATAACTATTTAGCGGAGGCAGAATAGAGTATGAAGAGCTGGAGGACTTTTGAAAAGTCCTTGTGGGCGTACCTGTGGTAGATACAACGGGAAGATCTGGGCTAGAATCTTTCCATGAGACTTGTTGGTTGTTGACGTTGAGGTTGGAGAGAGTGCTTGCCCCGACAATTAAAAATCGAGTCCTTCGAGCTTTGTATGCTAAGATGACAACCATGCACACCACGTTACCCTGTATGAGCAGTGGTTTGATCTTGAAGCTTGCCGAGACTGGTTGTTTACCCGTGGGTTGGCGGTGACGTGTTAGTGTGGTGTAGAGCTATGACTCTCTATATGAGATCGAGATACCCTACTTGATCAGTGGTAGGCTCTTCACAGCTCCAAGACCCGATTGCGTAGGTAATTGAGGTCCCTATCATGGAGGACAGATAACGCCAGTTAAAGCTTGTGGATGGGTCTTATGTGTTCGTCACGAGTACGACGATAGTTTCTGATGGCACTTCTCGTGGGTCCAAGTGCATAAACTTTGCAGAGTTATAGTCAATACGCATTGCCATGTCCTTTTTGAAGGACACCTCCTGAGTTGTGCTCCTCGTTGAGTAGTTTTGTTTTCTTTCCTCCTCTTCTGTTTCAAAATGTTTTGGACTCTGGCCTTTGAGCTGTGGCCAGGTGTGGAGATTACACCAGCATTTAAAATGAACTCCCGTCCGGGATAACGGAGATCCCTGTAGGACAAGATAATAAAATTTGACGGTTTTAAAATAAAACTTTCTTGCATCTTTAAAATAAAATAAAATATTTTAAACTTGCATTTACAACTTGAGCCAACCTTTACCCTTCAAACTATTTGCATGCATACATTGTTGATAGGTAGTACACGGTTTGCTGAGTATTCATACTCACGGCTTCCTAATTTGTTGTTTTCAGAGGATACCCACAGTTTCGACTTCAACTACATCTCCGACGGACCGTGAAGTCAGCTCCTACACTCAAGCTTGCTTGTGTTGAGGAGGTTCGCCGCTGCTGTCATAATGATGCTTCCATTGCTTCATTCTATAGATTTCTCGATAGTGATCATTCTGCTCTGTGATGTTTTTGGTCTGCATGCCGATGAACCCCTTTGGAGGATTACATTCTAATAAATTTACTTTGATTTACTATTTTCTATTCTGTTTCTTATTTAATACTTCTGTTATGGTTTTTTATTGATCGCTTGTGATGTGCTTGTCAACCTCTTGGGATTGGCAAAGTCACGGAAGATCGAGACTTATCAAAAGGTAAGTAAAATCCGGTCCTTACAAAGGCAAATTCAAAAGGAAATCTTAGGCAAGAATCTCATCAACAACCGCAATGACAAGGGCTTAGGATTATATTCTTTCTCTATCAACATCATTGGCAACTAAAATGAGATTCTCAAATGGATAGTCTCGCTCATGGCAGATGACTACTATTGTAAGAAGTGTTGCCTTGATGGTCACCGCTCCAAGGATTGTCCTAAAGTGAGCGTGCCAAAGATTATGCCTAACGCTAACCTTTTCAATGAAGATGCACACTACAAGCTTTTCAGAGACAAAGATGGAAAAATAAAGGCCAAGCCGCTTGGACTGCTAAATGATAAGCGGACAATCAATAAGATATGGGTCCCTAAGGTGATCATGGACCGAGAGAGGAAGCCCAACTCTCTTGGGTTCCCAAGAAGTGAAGGGACCTAGGTGGTGGACCGTGAAACGAATTGAAGATCTTTGGAGTCCACCACTTGTTGATCGAGCTACAACTCTAATCTACTCTTCAAAGAGGTTACTCGGGTACATAGTAGAGTAGATTTCTTTTCTTGTCTTGCGTGGTAGTTAGGACTCCTCCGTCGACTATGATGTGTATGTGGTAATCGATCTTTCATCAGGTCGTGGAAATTCTCGATTTAGTAGAGATGCGACACACAATTGATCTTGCCTCAAATCAACACGATTCGAATCCCGCAATCGCAGCACCACTTCTCCTCTGGTTATCAACGTGCACACACGATTGACCTCGCCAAGAAGGCTAATCTCAGCTTGCGAATCGAAAAACACAAGCAAGAATAAGAAAAAACGCAACTCAATTGCGAAATCTAAATTAAATCACAAAGTTGAAAAACCAACAAACTGTCAAACGGCAAAACTGTTTGATAACAGAAGAAAACTAATCAAAACCTAACCCTAATAATGGTGGCTACTAGGAAAATCTTAGGGGCAAACTCTAATACTAATAGGCCTAAAAAAGATACACGACCTAAAGGCCAAAAGATAGTGTCACAGCACCCTAACAGATTCTAGACATCGTATTGTATTAGCAATTCCTGGAGATTTAGGAAGCGCACAGGATTAGTTCCGTTAGAAAGCTTATCTCCTTTAGCTTTCCATCCATATCTAAAACTTCTAAAACAGAGCTTGTATGAGATTGAGGCATCCGTTTTAGTGCTGGCTACTACTGTAGTACGAGTCAGACTCGAATACGAGTTGTTTGGATCTCTTCTGGGGTCGAACATGCGATGCTGATCTTGAGCATCTCTAAGTCCTTCTTCATGCTTGCCTTGACCCCCTCCAATGTTCCTAATCATGATAAAGTTTTTAAGTAGCAATCTATTCTCAAAGGAAAGAAAATATGTGTTTAGAAACGAGCTCACCAGTAATCTCAACTGTCATGCACGAGTTCCATTAATACTAATTTGAGGAGTGTTGTGTGTATCTAAAGCAATGATGTCCTCATCATCCTCCCCTTCTTGTTTTGGAGTCGTTCACAACTCAAGTTCATTGTTAGGACCTCGACTCCACCATGCCCTGCAACCTGCATAAAAAGATAGAGGCCACGGGGGTATTTGAATGTAATCACTTGGTGGCTCAAAGATCGTTATAATCTCATCATTCTCCCTTTCTTAATGGAAAGCCGTCCTCAGCTTCCTCCCTTGGGTATCATGATACTTCAGCAAATAGTTAGTAACAGAAGCCAACAAATAGCTAAAAAGATCATGATATGCAAACAAGACATCTTTGCACACTAAACCATCACATGGAGTATTTTTATCATAAAAACAGCAAGATCAATTTTTTGCAAAAATATATTTTTGAAATAATAGCATGATCAGCATCATTATTATTCTTATGAGAAGCCATAAAGTGTGTTGTCTTAGAAGATAAACATGACATGGCACGACATTTTGTATTTCCATCATCTAGTTTGTTATTTATTTTTACCATGCAAAAAGATTTTAAATTTGAGCAAATATAAACTCTATGCACCCTAAACACTCGTCTATGATCAGATGCCTGTAACATAAAAATAGGTTCTAGTTAACAAAGACAGTTCAGGTTTAAAAAATATCGACCTCTCTACTATAGCAAGGTCACAAAAAGAATCATATTCAATATAACCCACAGTGTTTGGAGAAGATAGCAATTTTAGCTCATCATTTTCACATGTAATGGGTGTGAAAT
>BCLH01002312.1:32651-48587 GCA_001602315.1 Zoysia pacifica | reverse complement strand
TCCCTTTGACATTTTTCTTCTGGCACCACTATTACAACCAAAAAAAAAAATTCTCTTGACTTCTCTCCCGCCTTCGAGTGTAGTGGGCACCTACTATACTGCTAGGTTGGAAGTCGTCCCACCCTATATATATCGCATCGCTGCCAAGCTCCCCTGCTTGGAGCTAGCAACGCACAGCACGGTCTCCTCAGCAGCTCATCACTCGTTGCAACAAAGAGCTTGAACGTACGATCGAGTAGGAGAATGGCGGCGGTGGCCCGTCCGGACATGCCCCCGCCCCCGGGGACTTCCTCCGCCAGGAAGAAGCGATTGCTGCTCGGCGTATTATGATCAACACCGGCATCCTTCTCGTCTCGGCCGCGGCCGGGTCCATCATCACCAACACCGCGGCCGGCGGCCGCGGTCCGGCGTACCGTCTCGTTATCGCGTTCCTTATCTTCCTCCTCGGTGTGTCGGCTCTGACGCTCGGGCTTGCCGCCGACCAGTTCCCGGGAGCGGTGAGGGTTAGCGTGGCCGTCGTGGGGGCGCTCAACCACTGCTTGTTCGGCGGCGTTAACTGATCAGCACTCACGGACGAGGGTTCCTACGGATGTTCACTTGACAATAATGTTGTGTTGCTGCGCTTTCTGGTCTGGTTTGTTCAATCGAGTTCTTGTATTGTATGGTTTGGTTTGGAATATTTCTCTCAGTCGACTAATGAATGTAAATAGAATCTCAGGCAGTTCGTGGCATTTACCCCGTTTTCGTGCTGGGCCGAGAGGGCGTTGCTGGAAACGTTTAGGCCTCCTTTGATTGATGGAAATTTTTTCTATTTTTACATTTTTTCTATGAAATTAAACTGATTTCTGTGAAATTTTTATAATTTCTACAAAAATCTTACATTCCAAAGGAGCCCTTAGTTGTTCTGAAAATTTCCGGCCAGAGTATGGAATAAGATTTGATGAAGCTTAAAAGCATCTCCAATCGGCGCTATATCTGTGAAAATTGTGCCTTTTTTCATGAGCCTCACACACTGTATAGGATATAGCTAAACCCACGCTATTTTTAGGGTTCACCATCATCCCAAACGGTCAACAACCTCTCGTCCCCCGTCCAATAATCCATCCGCCCATGTTGAAAGAATTTGAGTTAGCCTGTCGCCGTCGTCCGGCGTCAGCGTTTCGTTTGTCGCCACCGTCATTGATTGGTTGAGATTAGCGAGTGTTGAACAGTTTGAATAACGCAACGAAAGTTCAACCAGATTATGGTATCCTCCTCTTTGCCGAACATCTAATATTCTAATGTTATGCCCAAGACACCAATTAGCGCCCATATAAGGAACGGTGGTTCACATGTGTTTGATAGTTTGATTATGCACAAGACCGACCAGACTCAACCAAGTTCAGTGTTTGGTTGAAAGATGGATAAACCCATCATACAAGTTTTTGTTTAGTTAGTGGCCAGATGAGTTGGATAAGATCACTCTTTTTTACTATGGTGAAATTATCTCCACAATGGTCATTATAGTCTTTGAATTGCTAATTTTAATTATTTTTTAACATTAACAACAGTCACCTTCAAAAGTCAAATATTCCTATTTCTCTGAACAGGATAGCATCTCCAGTTCTATACACTCAACAGTGTTGTTCCTTATTCCTCCTTGCCTCTCGTTCTTCTCTCCGCTATGTGGGACAAGGTTGCCACGTCAAATGGTACAGAGGTGAATAAAAGAATCCAAGTGTTAAAAATCTAAACACTACGCACCATAATTCATCCATACCGGACCACCGAGCACCCCTGCCGCCCCCGCCCTGCGGTAGATCCAACGTCGTTTTCTCTACGGGTTACAGTATACACACGACATCGTCCTGTCCGGGAGGCAGAGTTTTAAAAAATGACAAAAACCAGTCAATTTTTGTGGGTTTTTGATCAAATTAGTTCGATCCAATATAAGTTGCTTCTGATTTTTTATCAAAAATCGAATATAGCACTATATCAAATCTGACTAGCTCAATTAAATAAAAACTTACCGAGATTTTTTTATCAAAAATCGAATATAGCACTATATCAAATTCTGGCTAGCCCAATCGGATAAAAACTTGTCCGGACGTGTACACGTACGAACCAAGCCCCACCAGTTTGAAACAGTCAACCACTATTTGTCTTGTTGCTGGATCGGTGAAGCTAATTGGTGCGACGGTCTCGAAAACCGACGACGGGCAAAAATTGCTACAGTAAACGAAAAAATCGAGCAAATTCAAAAATCAAAATTTTAATAGAAAACCAGTCGGTTTTTTCGGTTTATTGGCTGGTTTTTCTGGTTTATTTTTTTTGAATTTGAAATCAAATCAGTTCGAGCGGTTTTCTATCGGTTTTTTTTTTCAGTCAGTTTGACCGGTTTTCGAATTTTCAATTTTTTTTGAATTTTAAATTTTTTTAATTTATTAAATCGAAAACCGGTCGACTTTTCAAACAGGATCAGATCTGTTGCACCAAAAACTGTAAAAACAAACCGATTTTGATCGGTTTTGTAAACTCAATCTCTAATCGGTCTCTCTCTCAGGCCAGCCGGTCGCCTCTGGGCTTTCGCCTTACTATCCTCGACGTTCCACGGCACCATGGCTAGCAACCTCCTCCTCGGTGACGTTCGACGGGCTCGGGACTCGGCCGCCGGCTCCCGCCTTTGTCGTGCTCGCCGTGACGCCGGCCGCCGCCATGTAAGTTGTCGCTGCTCAATTCCAATACGAAAGCGGCTTCAAACTTGTTGACTTTCAGGGCCTTCTTCCTCGTCGAGATACTTGTTTCTTTTCTTCTTAACTTTCGTCTTTTCTAATTTACATTTTCGTTGGGGGTTATATTCAGAGATATCGGACATGTTTCAGGGCTTTTTTCGTCGAGCTGAATGTTGATGTCTCTTTGCTTTCTGCCTTCACCTTTTCATATTTTTCTCATCTTGGATAGGTTTTCCAGAACCTAGGTTAATTTCCAGTTTCTGGTAGAGGTTTCTGTTATGCGAATAAATGATTTTGAGGAAAATATATAAAAGGTTTCTATTAGAGGCCACAGAAACTCTATAGGATCTGCAATCATGCTTCAGTTTTTCTAGACGGCATGGGCGCACATAGTACAAGTGCAATCGCCAAATCAAATTTGATGCGTCGTCCTTGATCCATGACTATGCAAATACAAGCGCCGGCCGTAGATCCCAGATCTGGTCTGGTTGACCTTTTTTCCTTTTTTTTTTTTTTGAGAGGGACATTTTTTTTCCTTTAAGAGGATTGGACTGGTTCCATGGATACATGCCGTGGCCCAAGCAAATGAAACTGCCCAATTCAAAGAAGCCCAAGCCGGAATCTCGTCCGTATTACCTTCAGACATGTGCGTGCTGTGTGCCCAGGCCCATCAAACGCAAGAATTCTAGGGCTTCTACTATCCCCACAAGCACGAACTGAAACAGTCCTCACAACTGCGATCATGGATGCGCCCGGCCCAAAGCACAGTGACCGTGCAACGGCCGCCGCCTCCGATCGGTTCCATCAGCTGCTCGAGCCCAGGGACTTCTTCGTTTCGCTGGGCTCCAGCATGATCCTATACGGCAGAATCACCAACCCCTCGGCCAACCCAGAGCACGCCGTCGCTGGTTTAGCCGTCGTTACCATCGGGGCCGCGCTCGCCCTCCTCACGCTGGGTAGGGCCGGTCCGGCCGCGTTGCTCCTCGCATTGAAGAAATCCTAAGGCGATTCTTCTAGTTCCACTCAGGTTTGGATGCGTTTGTTATTATATCTACTTCCTCCGTTTCAAAATATAAATATTTCTGAGTTTGGTCAAAATCAAATTCTCTCAACTTTAATTAATCACATCTACAAATTTAAATAATTTCTAATATAAAGAGTTACATGTTATGAAAGTTTATTTCATAAAAAATCTAATAACATAATTTATATATAAAATATCATTAATTTTTTATTATCGATGATCAAAATTAAAGTAGTTTACTTTGATTAGATCTAAAAATATTTATATTTTGAGACAGACAGAGAAAGTAAGGATGAGGTATTATATGCGTGCGCTTGCTATCTTCGTGGATGATTATGTGAAAGTGGTGCTCGTTTGGTTTGGGGATCAGTTAGTGAGTTACAGAAATAATTCACCGATGTGGCTTCATGCCAAATATATGTCCAGATGTCCTTCTGATAAAATGATGGTTTGGACATAGATATCCAGCTCATGAAATTGGTATAAAGCTTCTTCTGAGAGAGGAATATTTAATAACTCTGACAATGAACGGCAGTGCTCCTGCCTTGCTTTCAAAAGAAAAAAAAAACGCTGACAAAGCATCACATTGTAGGGCTTTCAATACCGTAATGCTACTATCTTTTGCAAAAGAATAGAGTTGCGGATACTCATGTTTTAGAAATTTTCCATTCCAAAGGTCTTCCCGGAAAAAAAATAGTAGATTCGTCTCCCAAATGCACTTGTGCTATCCCTTTGTAAGAGTGTAGAAGTTTAAGGCAGTCCCTCCACCAAAAGGACCCTTTCTTTGAATCATTTGGTAACTTTCCATTCCTGTAATACTTGCTCCATATAAGTTTCACCTAGGGCACATCTGCTTTAGAAAAGAATTTATGTAGGTTCTTTAGAAGAAGTGCTTCATTATGAATGCTTAACTTGATGATACTAGAGGAGATTGGATTCGTGGAAATGCTAATGAAGTTGTACTCCCTCCATTTCCTTTTAGATGACGTTGTACGTAGCCATGGGCACATCGATTAAGAAAGCAAGTACTACTAGGCATTATTGCTCTCTGGCCCTAGTATGGTTCTCCATGCCCTTTTTTTTAAACCTCTCACAAACAATGAGAAAAAGAAAAAAAAAAGGCTAGCAGGCTTATGTCTGGTCGTGCCAGGGAGCATGGATTCACAAGAATGTCAACTAAATTGAGAAAAGTCTCCGGTGCTAAAACGTCATCGAAAATGGAACGGAGGAAGTATTTATCTAACTGGATGGAGCCAATAAACTTTCCCTGTATTGTACGTATGTAGTACTTATTCACACGTTGAAATCATCTCACCTGCATTGTGATTGGAATGGTTGCAGGGGTTTGGTTTGCTTACTTAAGCTGTAGTTTATCTAACTTGAATATTGGAAATGATTAAGTACATTCAAGTATGGATCGGAACCAATTAAGCACAGTGAAGGGTTGATGTACTATAATGTCAGTTAGGGTAGATGTATGTGATCTGAGTCTATCAACAATTCATTCATTAACTCTTGGTTCTCTTTGTCCTTATATACAGCTAGCCTGATTATGGATCGGCCATCTGCAATCTGCACAGAGATGTGATGGTAAATGTTTTGTTCAATGGAGAGACGTTTCGCTACCAAACCATCCTACTGTGCATATGTATTGAGTACACTTGGAAATGTTTTGTGCGTGAACCTTAACATGTAACTATATCATACAAAGATATCAGCATTATATTTGTGCGTTATCGAGTACATGGTATCAATTTGCACCATATAGCCGATTGTGCTTGGGATTATCATGTCCATCATAGCGTATTGAAAATATGTGTTCTCCATTGATTGATCCCCGACATAGATTCTTGCAAAGCACCGTGCCATTTCCATGTTCATTCTGAAAGTACTCAGTCAATTCTTCCCAGATCCACATGAACCAGGCACGAATAACGGGATAGGAGTTTTGATTAGCAAGAGCGTATACAACATGTTTATCGGGTTAATTCAGGGACCACATGCATATTGGCTGGGCCTGCAAATGGATGATCGGAGAGAGCGTATTGTTTCCACATTGAAGAGAAAGTACACATATTTATATATTTAACACCGTGCGTTCTCTCAACCTTCGTTGCTCATGTCATCTAAAAAATATTAATCATTAAATTAAAATTTAACGGTGAATATTAAAGAAAATAAATATTAGAAAGAAGAAAAAAATCTATTTGACGAGAGTAGCCATAAACAGTCGTGCCATCGCAATATATTAAAGCGCAAACACCGTGTGTTCTCTCAACCCTCATTGCGTCACGTCGCTCTGAAAAATTATTAAACGTCGGATTAGTGGATATTAGCAAGGAGAAAAATAAATATTAAGAAAAAAAAATCATTTCTCCGGTCAACGTAGTAGCATGTTTCTACTCGGCAACAGCAGCTATGAACAGCCGTGCTATCGCAATATATTAAAGCGCAAGCGTTTTCTGATAGCTCGTTGCGCCACGTCACTCTAAAAATATTAACCATCGAATTAAAATATAACAGTGGATATTAGAAAGAAAAAAAGATATTAAAAAAGAGAAAAAAAAATATTTTCTCCGGTCAAAGTAGAAGTGTGCTTCTACTCGACAGAAGCAGGCATGAACGGCCAGGCGATATAAGAGAAATTTTTATAAATTTATTTTACTTCTATATCTTGCAAGTATATGCTACAATTAAAGACATTTATATATTATAAAAATATATATTTAGATACCTTAAATTGTTTTACCTTCTAAAAATGCTTCTTGATTACTGTACTATAGATTCAATAGAACTGTTCCAAAAAACTATTCCAAAAATTATAAAAGAAGTTCTTATAAATTTATTCTACTTTTATGTCTTGCAAGTATATGCTACAATTAAAGACCTTTATATATTATAAAAATATATATTTAGATAACTTAAATTGTTTTATCTTCTAAAAATGCTTTTTGATTATTATAAAAACTAAGATTTAATTTTTTTCCGCTTACAACTCTGGTTTAAAAAAAATAGTAACTTTGCACGCAATGTTTTAATCAAACATTGCCAATATAAATTAGAAATAATTTTAAATTTATTAAGTTACAAAATTAGAAATATTTTTTAAAAAAATACTTTCTGTGTACCGATGCTACTTTTTATTAAATATTTTATAGATAACAAAGGTCACACTTATGCTTTGAAGACTATATCGACAATTTTTTTTTACACCGATGTATATGTTTATAAAACTTTGTTATCTATATCAAAGCAAATATACTTTTATTTTGTTAAATAATAAATTTAAAATATACTGGTTCAACTAGAGATACACAATAAAAACATATATGAAAAACACAGTAATTGACGCACAGATTTTCTAACGTTAATACTGACGTAATCTCTCGATCTTTTAAAGTGCCGGTACATCACACAACAAAAACATATATGAAAAGCTGACACGCAGATTTTCTAACGTCATCTCACGTGATCTCTGGATCTTTTAAAGTGACGCGCTAGTCAGCCTTGGTCATCATCAAGCTTTGAGTTCTTCGGTCATCATCGTCAGGTCCGCAGCCAATATAAGATCAATCAAGGCACATACAGTACCTGCGTGCACGCGTACGACGGCTCTTTTTACCATCGTGTGACACGTGTCGTACATGCTGATGCATTTTGCGGATAGATCCAACCGAGAGTACTGTTTCCTGTCAAAGAAAGCCACAACTTGCCCCCTGCGAGGGTGGCACGTAGTCCACACTGTCTGGTCACATCATCACATGGATACATCACCGTACGTCCATGACGTAGCCACTTACCTCGCGCAGTGACGCCACCAATCAACGGAGAAGCGGCCGACATGCATTGCAGAGAAATATATTCCTGATTTGCTGATGTTTGGACCAAACTTTTTGACTTTTGGACAGTACAAAATCTATGATACATAAATCAGATCAAGCAATGACGAATATGTGTTGGAGATAAGATCGGCGTCAGGATAAAGCGGTGATAGAGCTTGTTATTCTGTCTCGTATGTACCGGTCAAACGCCATTACTTTGTGCCATCTTTTTGTGTTAGATAGCTTTATAAACAACAAACCATTTTAGTAATTTGTAGCTGCCAGTATGCGCTGACATTTTCCATTCTCTCTTTTCTTAAAAAAAACTTTTCATTCCGTATGAGGTGTATTCTCTCCGTTTTAAAAATAATGTTTATAATCAATTTTGACTATTTCTCTTATTCAAAAAATTTGGTTGAAAATGTAAAATTTTAAATTATAATTCAAATAACTCTAATGCTAAATCAAATTATATCAAAATATATGAAATTTATCAAAAATTTTTGAATAAAACAAATAGTCAAAGTTGAATTTAAAAATCAACGGTGATATTAATTAAAAAACAGAGGAAATATCTTTGATGGGAAACCTAATGGTATGGTTTACTCTCTCTAACTGTTGTCTATACAGATATACGGCGCTCTGTCCCGTAATTGGCCATCCAATGGTGATTGGCAAGCTAAGAGTCCATCGCGAGGCCCTGCTTGCGCGCCCGCCCACTACCGTCCATTAGACATTAGCACAGTACCGATGATGTAGAGAGCTGAAGCTTCCAAGAAGCTCACTCTGCATGCAGAGCCGTTTCCAGGAACCTTCGCAAGTACCTCACCAGCAAGGTACACTGTCTTGTTATTAAAAGGTTCCATTAGCTTCTGTGATTGGAGTCCAAAGACACAACCATCCCTCGACGGCTCCATACGAAGTATAGTTGCTGCCCGGAATCAGCGATGAGTAGCGGGAGCGGCAGACGGCATCTGGCCCGAGGCAACGGGAAGGCACCCGCCCCGCCGCCACCGCCGCGTCGTCGCGAGGAACACGGTGGCCACCGGCGTGGGCGGAGGAGGCGTCGGTGGCCGCGCGGCCGCGTTGTGGCACTTTCTCTCGCGTTAATCATTACAGCGGTCGTGTACTTTGTGACCGAAGCTCTCGCCGTGCCGGCACCACCTTCGGCCTCGTGGTTCTTCGCGGCCTACGTGCTGTTCATCCTGGGGACGGGCTTGTTGTTTAGGTCCATGATGAACTGAGATCGACTTGGGCGAAACGACTGATCTCACGTAAGCTACCTAACCTGTCTGTGTGGGCTACCATGGGAGCAGGAGGGATCAGAGATATCATGCTGCAGGTATCCTATTCTTCTTTTGGTAGGCAGATCTAGGAGCGTAATTGTAGAATATTTAAGCACAAAGAACAGTCCTTTAATTAACCAGGTGGCTGTCTTCATAATCAAAGCTGTTCGACTGTTCTTTGTTGCTGCTCGACCTGAGGCTGATATCCAGCGGGGAATCAGAGGAACTCGTCGCGCCAAAGGGGGTGAGCTAGGTCGATCTGTGTTGCAGGGTTCGGCTGCGGCCCTGCTGCCCTTCCGTTCTTTCTTTGTTTATCAGCGTTGTGCTGTGTAACCTGTGTATAGTATCTGTACCTTTAGGATGCATTGTATATTTTTCAATCAATGACAGCACTCCTGTTAAAAAAAAGGAAAGTGAAAATTTTAGATGTTGTACTTATTTGCCTCCGATCTTTAGTACTCCTTTCGTTATAAAAATATAAGTATTTTTAGGTTTAGTGAAAGTCAAAACTTTATCACTTTGACCATTAATAATGTACAATTAATAACATAGTGTTATATAAAAATTATATTTTTTTATTCATCATAAAATAAACTTTTATAAAAATTATATTTTTATATTAGAAATTATGTAATTTTTAAGATATTATTAGTTAAAATTAAAAGAGTTTGAATTTATCTAAATCTAAAAATACTTATATTTTAGAACGGAGGTAGTATTAGAAAGGAGAATATAAATTAATGAAGCAAACCT
Source organism: Zoysia pacifica (assembly GCA_001602315.1). NCBI lineage: Eukaryota > Viridiplantae > Streptophyta > Magnoliopsida > Poales > Poaceae > Zoysia > Zoysia pacifica. Next base: position 38,992 of record BCLH01002312.1, on the reverse strand, counting down.
TATTGTTCGTCCAATGAACACATATGATAGCGGGAAAACTAGGGCGTTTCGCGAACGCAACAAAAGGCAGATTTTGCAGCTCCAGAATGTTCTCCTCTTTCTGGTAAAGAGATTTGTGCTTTTCGACTATTCCTCATCTGCTCGATCGATCGATGTGCAGTCGTCGTTTGCGCGTTCGGTAAGCTTTGAGTAGGATGCTAGCTACCTTCGTGGAGGTAGAGCAGCAATTTCCATGAGACCCTAGTTTGCGCGTAGGTCTCCGACTCCATGGCCTTGCCAGTCCAAAACTTCCACACCAAGGAAGGAAGATGGGGGATAAGCTAGGATGCATGCGTGGCCGCTATGGCGTCGTCCCGGCCGGGTTAGCTTCGCTTCGTTACCGCGGGTACGTCTACATCGATCGCCGCCATACTTTTCTTCTTCACCACCGCGTCTGTCCCCATTTCCATGGAGAGAGGGTTCGCGTCCACATGCGATTAGTTATTCGAAGAAAGACCAAAGCTAGTAGAATACGTTACCGTAGTTTCCACCCATCTGATCTCATCCCGGATTCAACGGCCGGCCTGCACAGCTTCGGCATGCGGCGGCGATGGCTGGCTGCGCGGTAGTTCCGGTGATCCTAGTGAGCACCGTGCCTTCGATCTGTCGCCGCTCGCGACATAGCTTTGCCGGCTGGAGATCGAGGACAAACAGGAGTTAATGGCTACTCAAAAGAAAAGAAAGGCGCAGATAGATTCACAAAGAACGTACGAACCGTGCTGGATCTGATCTGAGCACGAACATGCGCGGCCGGGCCGCCGGAGCGGCTCCGTCTTCTTCACTGGCGTGCAGCGCTCGAGACATTTCGCTTTCGTGGGCTGATCTTTTTCTTTTTTTGAGGTCCTGGACTGATCTTCTAGTCGCAGCTTTAGGCTCTGCAGCAAAATTAAGCCCACAAGCTAATTTGGGCCTGTTCTGTTGGGCCATTTGGGAAGGCATTTGAGTCGGCTAAATGGGCCCATCACTACGACGACCACAGCACAAATAAGTAAAAAGGCCAGGCCGTCTATGGATTTCCTCTAGGCCTGGGTTCCACAACACAGCGACCTTGGTTCAGTCTAAAGCCCAATTTGATTTCAAAGAGTCGAATTATGTTTCAGTCAACAAAAGATTAAATATATGCATTTTTTATTCCAAATGCTTTTTATCAGCTGATGGTTCTACGGCAGTTGACAATAAATTTCTAAGAAAACAATTTGAGGATGCATATAAACTTAAAATACATCCATTTTTAAAATGCACCATTTACAATAATAGATACAAGGATTAAAAGGAACAGATCATATTGGTTAGTCTCCCTAGCTACTCCTCATTTAATTTTGGTATAGTGTATTTCTCGAAGCTTTTCAAAGTGATCTACTTAACCCAAACGTACATGATGGTGTTGTAACCAACACAACGCTATAACTAGATGCATGTTTAGCTTAAACAAACATTTTCAACCAAAAAAACACTGAATATACATACTTAAAAAATATGTACTTTTTCGAAAGTAATCGTATGGATTTTTGAAAAGAAACTAATCCTAATGATTTGTTAATTGATGATGTTAAGATAATATTCTAGTTCCATTTGACACAATATCACAACAGATGGAGTAATCACACAGGACCATGCCCATATGCAACGCGAGTTGCATGAGAATAGGATAGTCTAGTACTACCCTGACAGGTCGAGTTTACTTTTGTGTTCTGCTGATGAAAGAACGGGGCATGTACGCAGAAATATATACTAGGGTTTGCTGTGGCAGCCGGAAAACGCCACAGAAAGCAGAAATGAGCGCACCCATATACAGAAAACAGGGGCAGCTTTAGCAGTACAGGAATCGAGACCGGCATTTGATCGACGTACCGAAACTCGAAGCTCCATCATCCATGAAGAGAGCACGAACTCGAGCGCACGGGCAGCTGCTTGAGCTTTGCTCGGAAACACCGATGGCCGCCTGAATGGACGGAGAGGAGTTGCTGCAGACTTGCAGGCATGAATGGGTTCTGCAAGACTGCATCTAGACTTATATTTGCGAGCCTCCGAGTCGTCGCTGCCCAGTCAAGTCAACTTTGGAACAAATATGAAAGACGAGTGGACGACGACTGAGTCAAGTAAACGCAGATCCGGTCTGGGCTGCTACAGTACAGAGCTCCGGCCGTCCTTAATAAATTCCATCCTGTCCGTGTTCATTGTTGCGTCGCAAAGTTGCCAAATTTTGAGACATTTTACCTTGGGGGATGGTTGGAAATGTCGTATCCTGGTGCTGGGCCGTTTCCAGGCTGGCCCGTGCCTCCTGGAAAATCCATCTCGCGACAAATATTCGACCAGAGCGCGATGGGCCTCTTGCGAGCAGGGTTTAACTTACCATTGGAACTGTAGGAAGCATTCGACAAAAACCGTAAAAACTATTAAAACCATTCGGTTTTTCGTTTAAGTTTCAATTTTTAAATTTTAAGACGGTTTAGATGGTTCGAAAACAGTAAACCACGCGGTTTCAACGGTAAGCCGCACGGTTTTTTTGAAAACCGATGACAGCTGAAAACCGAGCGGTTTTTACTAAAAACCGCGCGATTTTTACGGTAAACCGTTTGATTTATCTGAAATTCAATAAATTAGTGAAAAATAAAAAATTAGATGAAAAAGTGCTGTAAAATTGAACATGACTTATTCTAATTTTTTTTAATATCAACATTCACATCATTTACCTGTGAAATGATGAGTTATGACCGGTGCCTGTGAGTCAGAAACCAAACTGTCTAATGGGTCTCTAGATGTAATTCAGAAGCTACTATCATTTGATTTTTGATAGAGTGAGCGTCGTATGGCGTCTTCAGAATCTGTGAAGTCGTCACTGTCTACATTTTTACCTTTTCCTTTGCTTCTTAATCTTATCTTTTGACCACTTTTTTTCTGTCTTACACTTTACATCTTTCTCTTGCCTATGTGAGTATCACCCATATTTTGATCCGGCCATTCAAATATTGTTGCAGCATGAGACAAGCGCAGCAACTGTCTACCAGTGTCATCATCTGTAACAAGACGGTTAGTTACAGGACTGTCAGTCTCGGTGCCCTCTTCATCAAGAACAGAGTCAGAATTAGATCTTCTATGTTCCATCCATTCTCGAATAAGATTTGAAAAAATCATACAACGACAGCTCTATAAAACGATCAAATGGATCAGCTTCTGGTGGCTTATATGTACATGAAGCATTACGCATACGGATCCGAAAGTAGAAGTTAACATACATCAGCTTATGCAATTTCTTATGAGATAATCTGTTACGCCTCTTTGTGTAGATCAATACAAATGTACTCCAGTTGCGCTCACAACCATTGGATAATGCACATTTTAAAATTATCTGTAATGCAAACTGTTGGAGATGAGATGTGTCACCTCCAAACATGTTTCACCAAGCTGCAGGAGAAGTATTCTTATCAACTGCCATCCTGTTGGCCAACTCAGTGGCAAATAAACCTTGTTTTATTCTAAAAATTTTCGCCTCCTACAGGGCTTGCACACACAAGTCGGTTGATGCTATGCGTGTAAATGACTCTCAAATATCGTTAATTATATTTCGACTTATCCCGTAAAAATAGTGACTTTTTGGTTTAAAGATCCAACTGCACATATAATAATAGTTAGATATTGTTGTAGTAGAAACAAAAAATACAATAATATTTTTTCGTAAGTATGTATTACCTGCATTTACAAAGGTATCATTGTAAATGTCCACTATCCTACGAATTATAATATTCATATACCTCTGCATCTCTCGCTCATCATTCTTATAAAGGGCTTTATACTCATTTTTTACATATATGATATCTGAGAAGTACTTCACTCAAGATAGGGCTCTTATCTTGATCAGCAAAGCGAAGAAACACTTATAAAGGTTGCACTGCATCTAGCACATGTTTAATTGAATCCCACCATGATATGCTTAATAGCCAGGAGTGAGCATACCTTCCGTCTCCAGTATTGGCAAATCTAATATTTAAAAATGTCTCAGAACTTATTCATGCCATGAATTTTTCTTTTCGATAAAGCATACTCTCAATAAACATGTAGTTTGTGTCAAAACGTATTGCATTCCATTTTATCAACTCACCACCAATAGCATTGGTCATCATAGAGTGCAACTGATTATGATTATACAACTAACGAAAAATGTTGCGAGCCAACTATATAATAGCTTTATGCTCTGAAAACTCACCAATAGACTTTTGCATCAGGTTGATTGTATGTGACACACATAGTTGCCAGACAATATAAGGATACTTATTTATTAGCAGCTTGCTCGTCTTTTTATAATTTGAACTATTGTCTGTAATAAACTACACAATATTGTCTCCACCTACATTAATGCATACCTTATTCATTTTCTGCACAAGAACATTTTATTATTCAAAATATCATAGGTACAAAAAAACAAATAATGCACAAAAACGTTTCATTGTTCATAATATCATCGATACAAATAAAATAAATAGTGTCATAAAATAAACATATGTCTCGTACCTTGAATATGAACCCGCAGATTGGCTGTGTCCAGTAACATCACATGAGTTGTAAAAAAAATATGACACTATTACAGTAGATCATAAAGTTTATCAAGCCCATCACTGTAAGGCCAGTCCAAGAATCACACATAATCATGACACCGTACATTGGCCACTCCATCTTGAATTTATCGAATTCTTTCTTGATGTCTTACTCGTTAGCATCAAAATACGTGCCATCTATTTCCTTTTTAGTTGTGCTAGACACGCCCTCACCTACAAACATCATGACACACGATATAAATATAGTAACATATAAAAAAATATGTAATACAATAAAATAAAGATCTCATACTCCATCTCTGTGTCTCCTTTATAACACTAACAAAGTATAAAATATCAGCTTTTCTATCAGAGATGGCTTCTGTATGAAATTTTTTTGACAATGCATGTCTAATAGTTGACTTTGTTAGCTTGCTCTTCACAGTCTATGGACTTGTATCAATCCTAGTTTGAATCCGTTCATTACTAATCTTTGTGATGCGGACATCCTCATCATGTCAAACAATCTAGACCTACAACCTTTCCTGCGACGAACCAAAAGCACCTTGCGATAAACCAGCACCAGCACCACCATTCTCGAACTGACCACCATACGAACGCTGACGTTGTCGAAATTTCTCCTCCTCTCTAAATAACCTCATGGCAGGCTGCATCTCCTCATCGTCCTCCTCATTGACATTTTCTCGACCTACAATCTGATGCTGTCTGAAGGTCTGTTTAGCTTGGTTCTTACTCCGCTCGATGGTTCTATCAAGCTCCCGGCGAAAATAGTCCCGCACGTCTGTGAGAACATGAGGACACCCAAGTACAATGCTTTCACGATATGTCAAATATTGTTTGAATCGTGTGGCACCACTCCCTCTCTTCACGGCCTTGAGATACATGTTTTCCTGTGCTCTCAAACCGAATCGACCTGATCAGACATCTTACAACCAATAATTCCTGAAAATGACCAACTATGTTCTAAATTTGCTAACAAATCGATCAATATTTGAACAAAAAACACAAAAACAACCATCTCACCTTCTCTGCCACGAAAACCCACCAGATCGAACGGCTTTCCGTGCTAATCGAGCAGCTTACCGCGCGGACAGGGAAAGGAGAGGCGATAGGGTTGCTATGGACAGGTGAGTGAAGATAAGGTTTGCTTATATATTTTTCATCCAATTTTTCTCAAATTTTTTCGTCACTAAAATCATTTTTTTTAAAAAACCGATTCAACCAAGAAGTTGTTTTTTTTACATATTTTTTATTTTGAAATCCACCAAATTTTCAAAATTCAAAAAGATTTGAATTTAAAAACCGCTAAACCGCCGAAACCGGATCGGAGCGATTTGGGCGGCTTTCGTGAAAACCGAGCGGTAAACCGCGGTTTTGCGAACCCTGCTGCTTGTGAGCTGTGTGTGAGGTGAAGTAAAAGAACTCCCTCCTGCAATCCGCATCAACTTCCCGCTCCTCAATTCCTATGAAAGACTTTTATAATAAGAAAGAATCACCAACGATAATGATGTTAACATTGTTTATGTCAATTTGTGGAGGGGGTGGGGGGTGGGGATGCGCCAACATGATTCCCATTAGTGTGGCTTATGGCAAGCCAAAATGCAAGATAATATTTTTAAAACCAAGAGAGGATTTTTTTAAGTTAACTGTGTGAATTTTTTAAGTTGTTAAGACCAATAACTTTGTGAATCTATCCTAGTGATTTGCACACTGCGGCGGATTAAAAAAATTTGGGGGGGGGGGGGGGGA